>NJDC01004213.1:79771-112983 GCA_002245475.1 Calephelis virginiensis
ACTACAAATATAAAGAGCTGACATAGCCTTGTAATAGCGCAGTTTAGATTTAGAAAAATATTGTTTACCAAGTTATTTGACACTCAGTTTGGCAATATTATAACATTAATTGATTATTTATATAATAATGTTGTTTTAATACCCATTAATTGTTAAAACGGAAAACAACCAGCAATAATATTTTTAACGAAACTGCAACGCCATTACAAAGTTACGTCGTCAGTTCAATCGCGATGTGTCAGGAACGCATTCTTTGAACGGCCGCAGTATAGTATATTTATTTTTATTTAATCAACGCATTTTAGTTCCAAAGGTACTATACAGACATTAAGCCTTTAGTTTAAGTTCGTTATCATATTGCAAGGTAAAATATTAAAAGGTTATTAAATTTAAAAGATGTTAAGGCTTTAAAAAATGTCTAAATATGGAAAATTGTGATATTTACACTCAATAATACTGTCGTTAGCTGTGAATAAAAAGAATAACGGTAATAAATGATTCAAATTTAAGTCGATAGATTAACAAAATATTATTTAGATAAACAAAAACATAATTTCATATCTATAAGTCATTTTTCATTGTAATATTTCATACATCTAATAAAGCTAATTAAGCCCATTAACTTTTCTATTACCTGTGTCTTCTGTATGTTCACGCCCATATCCCCGAAGAGGTAGGCAGAGGCATAACTAGGGCACCCACGACTAGCCGAAGATACTAAGTCCCACAATGTTATAGGTGGCGAGACCATCGCCAACCGGGCACATATCCTATCCCGAGCAACATTTTATTTTATTAGAAAATTGGAAAAACCCAATTTTTTTTGTTGCCCGACCCGGGATTCGAACCCGGGATTCGAACCCCTCATGCAGTCGAGTCCAACAACTGAACCGCTAGACCACACTGTGATTCTTAGAAACCAGCGACGCGTCACTCATATCCATTGTATAACTCCTAATGTTAGGAAACTTGCCTGCGTGATTGAAATCCAATACCATAAATAATAAAATAAGCAAAGTCGTAAGCATAAAACTAAAATTTAGTTCATTAAATCGTCGAGTAGCGATTACACTGCCCTACAGAAACAAAGTTTTGGTTTGGTACAGCTCTGTTCGCATCTGTAGTCGCTAAAGTAGGTAGTATGAATTACATTGCTGCTACTAGATGTCAGCTGACAGCTCTAGTTTACCTACAATTCTTATTATAACTTTTTTCCGGTTTTATTCGAAATCAATCCTTACAAATATTTTTATCAATCCTTACAAATATTCAGGACAACCTAACTCAAGAAAAACACTTAAAAAAAATTCCAAATAAATTAATGATTTCTCTAAAATATATATTGCTTTTGGATTTTATGAACAAGAGCTGATATGAAAAAAGTGACTAGATTTCTCGTATCAGATCATCAAATTTACCCAAAATCAGGTATAGAATCTTAGGCACCAAAATGAGTTTTGGCCAGTGTTATTATTTAAGTGACACTCAGCGCTATAAGAGCCTTTTACTGGCATCTTAACATTCACGTTACACGCTTTTTGTATTAGGGTGAGTCTTCTGTAAGTTCATAGTTCATGATTATGTTCAAAATCATGTTCAGATCAGAAATCGGGCCGATTTTTAGAAACGAGCACGAAACTTAGCTTTACTTATCCATGCAGAACATAAAATCAAAATAATATACTTCACTTCTTTTAACGCTGGCCTCTTCAACTGGATTAGTCCGGCCAGTGTTAGGGTCACTTTTTTAGGCATTCGCTTTAGATTTGGTTGTTTTATCTTATTATTGTTCGACCTCTTCTTTGTTTTTACCTTCAGCGTTTACCAGATATACCTGTTTAGTATTGGTTTGCGATTGGAAAGGTTTATCAATGATGCCTATCTTGTATAAATAGTTCACGAATCAAATTTCACAATCAGTTGTACCTGTGGACTACCAAAGACAATATATGTAATTACTAATCTCTGGTCCTACTCTGAAAGTTATTAACTTACAAAAGAAAATTTAGCATCTCAGCCCTAGATTGGCAATTTGTGTTGCATGTCTACTGTAATTGTGGTATAGAAATAATCAGATTAAACGACAGACTATAGTAATCTAGAATTTTATTTGCCACATTTGTTTGTATCTTAAGTAAGTTAGTATTTTTAAACTGGCATCATCAGAGTAGGAAAAGAAATTAATAACCTTATAATATATATGTAATTAAAAAATGTAATAATCCTTGTACAAACACAACGTCATATTTTTTTTATAAAAGAGTTAGTTAATAACCTAAAAAATTTCTATGTCTACAGCAAGAAGAAAAAGTAGATTTTCTTGGATTAAAAAAATCTATACTTTACACCCTTTTCCAAGCGGTAAAAGCGATCACCGGCGGAGTCACTATACTTAAGGGACAACTGATCAAGGGCGGCGGTGCTTTGGCAGCCACGCTGGGAAAGGTTATATCGAAAAAGGGAGATCTGGTTAGCAATTTAGGAAAGAAAATTGTCAATGCTGCAGCCTTAAGTCATAAACCATCAAGTAAGTATCATTGAATATAGTTTATTTTTAAGAATCCTAAGAAGAATCAGGAAATGTTCTTACTTATTAGAAATACATATTAAGTGACACTGGCATATCAGATTATCACCTAAATCAGTGCGGATAAGGAATTTTGTCACTTATGATGTCACAATCATGTAGATACTCTTTTAGACAAGCTATATACACGCGGAACGCTTTACGGAACCAGAATACGAAATTTCAAACCAAATTTTCGTCTCTACAAATCCTTTCAAATTGCGCACGTAAAAATTCCGAATGAATGTGGTAGCTCCACAAAATTTTGTAGATTCGAATGTAGCGAATTCGAATTTTTTTCAGATCAGAATTCCGAAACCAAACTCCTGATGTATGCTTCGGGACTTATAACGTTTCTGTTCTATTCAAAAACCTGACGTAGCTTGACAACAAGTCGATTTTTGTCAATTTTTGTTGTGTCCAACGAACACGTTTTGATATTTTTTGCCTTCGTTTGTCGAGAGCTAGCTTTTAAATTGATAAATCGGAATGTTTATTTTAAGTAATTTCTGAGCCCTTACCACGAGTTTATAGCTTGTCAAGTTTACTATACTCGCTTCCGTCTCTGTAAATTAATCGTATAAAAACTTTGAAAAGCGCCTCTATAGGTAACTAAGAGAAACACACTTTGAGACCAAAATTGTCATAAATTTCGACACGTACTAACTTATTGAATGTCATCTATACCAACTTATGGTAAAGGCTCTGGTCAATCTCACGCTCACGAATGATGTATAATATAAAGAGTAGTCCGCGTGTAGTGTCTAATGTTCAGCAGTGGAAGAGTAAAGTTTTTAAAATTATGTAACTAGTGCACCTAACATCGTTGAATAATTAGCCAGGTGGAATTTTTCGGTGCTCTAGAATTTAATATTTCTAAATACTGCGTTTGTTACAAAATAGTTATTACCTCATATACGGCTATTTCTTCGGGTCAACATTAAATACTTAATAATTATGTTAATAGGTATGATTATAAAAATTTGTTTCACTTTCGTTGTCCGAGTAGACGCAACAGGTTTTTGTCGATGATGGTGACATCTTCTTAATATTCATTACTACTAAAGTCATGATTATCATCATATAGTGCCTGATATTAGACTTGTGGCTTTGGCATTTGATTTTTTATTATTGTTGAAGAAATTACAGGAAAAGATATTATAAGTAAAAAAGTATCTTCACACCCCTATTCTCGAAGATGTAGGCAGATGTACAACCAAGGTTCCATAATTAGCATAAAGCACTATTTAGTCCCATAATCGTATAGGTTGCAAACCTATAGGAAGACAAAATGACAGAGGCGATAAATAATATAGTAGGTAATCTCCAAACGCAAGTAAAGTCAGGGGTTTGAACTAATCACCTAAGATACAATATATATTCAATAACGTGCAACGAACAGAAACGAACGAGTTGGTTAACGTAGAAAGTAAAAGTGGCTTGGTTATTAGAGAATTCCTAATTTGTATTTTCTCCAGTAATGTGGGAGCTAATACTTGTATTAATGTAACAATCTATCAATCTGATTTTAATTTTAAAAAATCACCGTGCATATTTACTGTTTTAGTCTCTTATACGTTAGGTATAATAGAACAAGATACCTCTTCTGCTACTGCTACTGATACTCCTATAACCCCTATCCACTCTCTTACCTATACATAGTTTCAAAGGTTGCCGCCAGAATGGAAGTAACAGTTTTCTCTACAAAACACGAAAAAATAAAAGAAAGAGACTATTGAAAAAAAAAGCATCTTCACGCCCATATCCCCGAAGAGGTTGGCAGAGGTACAACCAAGGCACCCACGACTAGCCGAAGACACTAAGTCCCACAATGTGATAGGTGGCAAGCCTATCGCCAACCGGGCATATTTCCAATCCCGACCAACATTTTTTTATTAGAAAATTGGAAAAATCCAATTTTCTTTTTGTTGGCCCACCCGGGATTCGAACCCCTTCGAATGAGGTCCCCTCATGCAGTCAACTCCAACATCCGGACCGCTAGACTACAGAGGCGACAGAGAGACTATTGAGAATTGAGAATACATTTATACTGCCTATAGACAAATACGTAGGACGATGATTAAGTGTGTACACGGGAGGATAATTTTATGCATTGAAATTGCTGTGAGAAGAAGACGACCAAGCCTTTACATGCGCTTTATAACGATATTTCTTTGATCAGACAATGTGTTATTACAAAAAACTGAACTTATTGCAAGAACCAATTATTGCAAGAATATTCCATTTAATTAAAAAGAAGATTTTTTATAAAAGGTGAAAAAACCATTTCTTCCACTAATCCCGTAGTATAGTAGTATCAACTTCCAATTTGGAACATAAAATTTTCAGCGACAGCATCTGGTCCAGTTTATGGGCCACCGCCATCACCCACACACTACGAGTACGGGCCTCCGTCTACAGGATACGGTGTGCCCACTGCACCCGCACACTATGCACAAACCGCCATCGCAGCTCCCACGGGCTGGGCGGCTCACAAGTATCCTGCACAGTTAGACGGTAAGTCACAATGTTAATCAAGATCTTGGCAATTATGGCATTTCGATTTTGATTTGTCCTCTTTATAACATCTCTAAATTTAAGATTTTTGACTCCTTTCCTTCCCCGTTTTTATTCATGTTATGAATTTTCCATCATATGTCCCATAAATCAATTTAAAATTTGGTCTGGTAGGAGACAGCTCTAGTTACGAGCATCTCGCCAAATAATGCAACCCTCGATTAAACGAAAGTTGGTTATGTTTTAATAGCTTCATACCAAGCTCTCTTAACCTGTGATTCCTTTTAACTTTTGTGTAAACAGAAAAACGTTAAACATGGTCGTGCAACAATTGCACGTGTGAATGATTCAAACTTCGATAAGGTGTTCAAATAAAGTGAATTTTGGGTCTGTTAAAAAATCCGAGCTGCTTAAACGAAATACATACCTTCAAAAAATTGATTTTAGACTCCTTTCTATGATGTGACAAATATATAACATTTAAAGCGTATATTAGGGCCTCCGCAGACTTTCACAAATACGCAAAGCAGGTTAGACATTATATAGGCAAACCTACACTATGATTTTTTTTTAATTATCTGGTTTGTAAAATCTCCATTATTTGGCATATGCCCTTATGGAAGGTATTGTGAGCTTTGAATTACAGTTGTTTGACTACTGAGCCTTTGCCACGAGTTTACGGCGATGTAGTCGCATGCGTATCTGTTAATTATTTAAACGAAAACTTGGAACAGCGCCTCGATTGGTAACTAAGAGAACTAAATTTTTAGGCTAAAAGCGCTATATCGTTCGATGCGTGAATTACTTAACATAATTTATAGCTCATGGTAAAGGCTTTAATAGAATATGAAATGATGGCCACATGATATGGAAATTGACAACAGGATGTCTGTGACTGATGCTTAGAAATTAATCTCTAATAACTTTTCATAGAATATATTAGCTGGAAATCCTTTTATTACCGAGATAAACACAAAACTAAAACAGCAATAGCGTGATCATAAAAGGTACTGTTTAGTGGCATTTGCACTGAGTTTATGTAAAAATTGCATTTTTTTTAAATTTTCATTGGTGGACTAGTTTGCAAGTGTGGTAGCGAGAAAAATCATTTGAAGCATTACACGCTCTAGTTTGATTTAAACGAGTAGGTATAGCTTATACACTTTTGTCTTGTTAAGTAAAATATGTAGTTTATTCGAAGTTTGATTAACTAAAATAAGTATTTGCACAATTGGGTTTTTTATCAGACTAGTTGGATTTGTAATTTAAAATTATCTTATATATTTATATGTTTGGGGTAATAAAAAGTGGAATTGTTAATTGCATTCAATCAGTATTAATTAAGGTACAAATAAATATATAGAAGCAAACAAATCACTTGATTTAGAACGAGTGAAACAAATTCAAAGTATCTTAAAGTGTGTCTAATGCAGTAAGTTTTTATAACGTTTGTCTACTATGTAGCTTAATGTCGAATGTAATCAAAAACGTATAGAACTTGACAGTGACGAATAGTTAGTTTTTGTAAAGAGTATTAATTTTAAAGAACAATAAAAAAGTAGGAGAGTTAGCCAATCAAATTTGACGTTGGTAACCTTAGAAGCAACAATAGATAAAATATTTTTTACAGACTTTTAGTAATCCATATATTAATACCTGATACCGAAACTTTGGACCCCTTTTTACGAATATTGTACACACTTATAGTTTATATATACGAGAAGTGCAAAACGCTAATATTTTTCAATAACAATGCTTATAAAGTACATTAAATCAATAAATAAAACATTATACACACAACAAATGCATTTGAGACACACAAACACATATATTGATGTTGACGGTAAAAGAACATAGATGGCGCACTATTTATTAAGGAAACAAAGTAGTTGGTCTTTAGAAATGAAGATGGCGTTCTTATTAACAAGATATTAAAAAATTGATATTAAAATGGTCGAATCTCGACCAATGGGCGACCACTAGTATGAATAAATAAGGAAAACCTAGGTTTTTAAAATCTCATCTGACAAATGTGCAAATAAAACCTCACAGTGCACAGTGTTCACATTTAGCGCCTATTTTATAGCTAAAATCAAAATGTACTAAAATTTAATAGCCAAATATGTTAGCCAATAAATAAATATGCGACTTCGAATAATACATAATATCGTAATCGATTTGAGGTTAATGATTAGTATTTCGTATAAATTTGTCGTCATTTAATGATTATTCATGCACAAATTAAATGTCTACATGTACCAATATGTTACTCTTTTAAATAATGATTTATGATGTTCCTTTACATCGTAATAAATTTTCAGGTTAATGATTTTGAACAGAAAAGCTTACTTATGTGACATTATGTTAGATTTACATGGCGTCATACACATCATAAATTATTTTAGAGTGCTTATTTTGTTAGTCAATCTCACTTCAAAATTTCTATAAATTTTGAATAAAGAATAATTTTTTCGCCCCTTGAAAGTTTTGTACCTGTAATCTTCAACTTCAAGCTGACGAATGCTCTAACCATTTGAGCTGATGAATCTAATCCCGTGGTGAAATTTTTAATTCATTTCTTACCTGTTAAGGTGGCTAAGCAAGCAAACAAGTACAACCAAGCCCAGGGCAAGTGCTAAAATATAAATACTTACTTCAAAACTTGAAGTAAGTATTTTTATGCAGATTTCAGATGTTTTGTATCGTCTGCGTAAGACAAATATCACTCAAGTAATTTACCTGATTTTCTAAATTGTAATTTACTTTGCTATGGATTCCTTAATGGGTTGGTCTACTTAACATTCTCGAGCTCGATTCCCAACAAGGGTAAGCTTATGTGTTATGATAATTCATGTTCAGATTTTTGAGTCTGAATGTTTATTAAACTAAATCTGGTGTTTACATAAGTATTTACAATACAATTACAATAACCTTGTTGATTGAAACAAATTTCAAATTTGTTTACTTTGAATTTATATGTATTTGTGTATGTTTTGTTCAAATTTCGTATAGGTAGGTTATTTAGTTACTTTAACTAAGAAAATGATTCGAGAAACACTGTGTTTTTGACAATCTTACTTTGCTATGCGATTGTGCCAGACAATGTGCTTCTGACACTGCAGCAAATGTAAAACATTTTATTTATAATATTTTATTAGTTTGTGAACTAACTGATTGATTAAATGTTCAGTGAAGTGAAATGAACTGGACTTGCCAGTTTAAGATAGTTGTTAAATAGGAAATACTGAAAACTAATGTTGAGGTAATAGGCTCAATAAATATTGAGATATTCCCTATTGAAGGACTCGTGATGTCAAACTTTATTACTAACTAGATGCTACCTGCCGCTTCGCCCGCGTTTTCACAGAAACCCGGTGTGCGATCGGGATTAAAAATAGCCTATATGTTAATCCAGGTCACAATCTATCTGTCTTCCAAATTTCAGACAAATCCGTTCAGCCATTCGAGCGTGAAAGAGTAACAAACATCCATACATCCATACTTACAAACTTTCGCATTTATAATATTAATAGGATTTTTGTAATTAGGTGTTCTAGTTAAATCAGCACTAAATTATTGTATTTTTGTCACATATGGGTTGTTAGTCCATTAATGAATAGTTTTTTCAGTCAATGAAATATTTTTATAGCTACTTTTTTTTTGAAATACGGACAACAATTAACAAACGTAATGTTAAGCTGAATGATGTAATAGTTCAGGATAACTTATTCAACGTGGTTATAAAGCGTAAAATTTAATCGTAATTAAAAAATACTTACACTTTCTAGGCGGAATGTAGAATTCTTAATAATTTTTAAATACAGAAAAAATTCACATGAATCGTTTTAAAAAAGTACTGCTTTTAAGCTTAGGGGCATTTTAGTTATAGGTACAGTAATATTACTACTTTACTAATATCTACTTCTGTAAAGTAAATTTATCACTTTAATTTTATAAACTATGAATACATAAATAGCACTATTTAATTTATGTATTCAAATTAATTAAATGCAATTTTGAATTTGTCTAAATAGTCGTTTCACGCGATAGAAGAATAGTATGAAATAATTATTTTGTACAGTTTATTATTAAGATGTAATACGTTTTGACGTCAAGTGCACGTGTACCTACATCGAATAAATATAAGTAAGCAAGATACGGGAAGTAGCTGCTATAATCATAGAAATAGTTTGATGTTGGCAGTTAAAACATTGTTTTTTTTTCATAAATTGACACAGAAAACTCAACATTCTGCATTCTTTGCCTCAAACATGGTTACATTGTATACATAGTATTATAGTGAACTGGTTTACTTACTGAATAATTATAAATAATTTAAGTAATTAGGTATTACTAGAATAAATGGAACGGAATGGAAAAACTAAACTTATAATTAGAACCTCTGCTTCAGTTGATTAATAATATGCAATTTTAAATTTTTATGTTCATTATGTGCTGAAGCATCTTTTGGACTTTGTTCAATGCATACATTTGACATAAAAGTTCAAAAAAATGTTTTTGACTTCGAAGTCTCCAAGTAAGATATTTCAACTATTACGAGACATATCTATAGAGACACTACTTTATTTAGATTTTATACTGTGTATAGATATCTAGTAAATATAGATATCTACTTAAACTATTTAAATTTTAAATTTGATTAAAAATGTCATTTTTTTAGTTTTTTTAAATTAAAATGTGTTTCTGAAATGGTCTTTCATTTTAAATGAATTGAAGCGACAATAAACTTAGGGGAAAAAGGGGGAAAAGAAAGAAGAGTAAGAAATCGTTATTATTAAAAACGAGGTAAATAGTAGTCAACTTCCGATATCACTTATAAAAAACATTTCAAAGCTTATGTCAGATGTTCAGACTGATAGATATTACATAAATCTTGTTATAGTGTTTAATCTAGTTTCTAAGGTAAGTACGTACGTATTTCCTTCCTCACAGTTTTTATGTATATGAGATGGAAAGAAATGAGGTGACTTTGATGATGTTGTTATAATACAGTAAAGAATTAGAACTTCATAATGTTAGGAATTCATATCTTGAAGCTGTATCAGATTTATTTATAATTAGCTGTTCCAAGACATTAAGTACCGCTGGCTCTCTACCATGTCAATATGTTTTAGAGTTTTGTAAGAAATATTGTAAGAAACTCAACTTTGTTTTATATCATCAAAGATGTTAAAGGTGTCATCGTACACTGTTGTTTTCTTGGGAGGAGTTCGGGCAATCCTTTACAGGATTAAGTAGGTAGTCGAATCGTACACTTCATGAATACTACACTAGCTCACGTACTTACTTATTACTTTTTGATTGCAGATATTTTCCTAAAACAGTCTTTATTTTCTATAAATTTTAAAGAAAAAAAAAATTTCGCCCCAGACAGGATTTGAACCTGTAACCTTTCGTCTCAAGCCGACGAATGCTCTCCTATGCTGACTGGTGTTTGTTATTTTTGTAGTTTATAATACTTATTAGTAGAAATAGGAATAAAAAATCTTTATTCATTTTTAAATTTAGAAATAAAACTGGAGCATTATTCTTACAAACCTCAACGTGTGTTTGAGCGTATTTTCAAATGGACCATCTTCACTTGTATCATGGTTTTATTCGAGATCGAAATCACGAAGCTGAGTTTCTTCTCAGGGTGTATTTATATCAATATCCATGCGCACTAGTAACACTTAAGTAGTCTATGTGAATAAAGTTTTTCTGATACTGATTCCTAACTTCTCTACTTCTCATTATGTTATGTTTTCAGAAATGATAGTGATGTCATCAGTAGTTGGTGACGTAGTTCCTAAACCGATGCCAAAGCCTTCACCCGAGCTGTTGTATCGGTATTACGATCTATTAAACTCGTTTTGGTAAGATTATTATTATCTGGCTTTTCTTACCGTTTTGGTACAACTTCAAGTAAACCTATCAAATATTTGCTTGCATTATTTCCACAATTACTTGGCCTTTCTAGCTCTTCTTGCCAAACTGGCATATCTTTTAAGAAATCTCTTAAATATTCACCTGCATCATGTATGCTTTATTCAAGTATAGACTTCTTTGATTTCTAATTTCTAAAGTCCATTTCATATTGTTTAAATTAGAGTTGTATTTATAAAAGAAAAAAACTATTTTCTCTTACTGTCTGTTTACACACTGTTTGTGTGTGGGTTTCCTAATAAAACTATTCTAATAAAACGTAGTTTTTGTAGCGTATATTCTTTTGATTTTCTTTTACTCTCTGTTGTTTATCTTACGCTTACCTTAGCATTTCTAGTAGTGTCTTGTAGTTAGTAGATTGTAGATGTACACGCTTTCCTCATAATCAATTTGGAAAAACCACCATTACCCATTTGATCTCAAGAAGATTTACCCGGGGACTTTAAGGGGACGAATTATACTTACATTTTAATTATAGGATGGACATGTTTGTGACATGACATGACTTAATTCTGTTTCAAACATTAATGGACTAACAGTCTGTCATTAGTTAACCTACTCGCCACTATGGTTGTTTCTTTTAAAAAAAATATCGTTATAAAAATATTTTTGGTGGTAAGAAATAACATGTAAGATGTTTGTGTTTTGCTAGCTGGTGCTACGATGGTGACTCTCTTAGATAACTTATTTTACTGGTTACTTTTTCATTCCATTGACAAAAAAAGATATTGAACCTATATCATATTCATATAGCTGACCATAATTATAACTACATTTACCATTAACCAGTTAAATGTAGTAATAAAAAGTGTCTGCTGACATTCAGTGCATTTAACTACCCCGCAAGAAAACCGGCTTGATGATATTTGTATACATCTTACATAAATGCTCTTCCTGCTTTTACCCCGGCCTCGGATATACGAGGTGACAATTATAACTAAACGATACACTTGCGGACATTAAAATAGTACACCCTAAAGTGAAAGTGAATTATGTAAGAAGTCAGTCCGGTTCATATGGCGGCGTGTGTAAAGGTGACTCGTAAAATATCGTGATTGTAATATTTTAAATATTTGGCCCAGTTGCATGAATCTTTTAAAATAAGTTAACTTGGAAAATCCCAAAGTTATCGATTATCTACAATGTTTTATTTGTTCGTAGATATAACAAAAAACTATTAAAAAAAGTATCTTCACGCCCATATCCCCGAAGAGGTAGGCAGAGGTACAACCAAGGCACCCACGACTAGCCGAAGATACTAAGCCCCACAATGTGATAGGTGGCAAGCCTATCGCCAACCGGGCACAATTCCAATCCCGACCAACATTGTTTTTATGAGAAAATTAGAAAAATCCAATAAACAATTAAAAAATCTATTAATGATATTTTTTTTTGTTTTACATTAAAACTGTACTGATTAAAACTAAATTTTGTTGAATAGTGACAAAACTATTTCAAAAAATCGATAAATGAAGTTTTTTGTTGGTTTTACATTAAAACTGTACTATGATTAAAATTAAACTCAGTTGAACAGAGATAATGAATACACGCAATGAACTTCGAAATTATTATTTTTATAAACCTAGAAAAACTATTGTTTTCAGAACCTTGAACTAAATATATAAATTTCTAAATTCATCGACTTCACCCGTGTTTTCCTAATGTAAAAAAAACAACTGTTTTTTAAAGTTTATTACAACTACAGATAAATTCGTTATTACTACATGGAACATGGTATAAAACAAGATGTATGCTTAGATCTTTAACTCAACGGATTTTAATGCGGTTTTTTCAATAGATAGAGGTATTCAATAGGAAGGTTTGTATGTATAATAATAGAAGTTTGTCCATCCGTCAGAAGCTGGGACGGGCTGCTAGGGAAACACACACAACTTATAAAAATTAACATTTTTTGCTAAAACATGATTTAATCTTAAACAGAAGTGCTACTTTGAAAATCAAACAAGCTGTGAAATTTCTTACCATAACATAACATTACCATATACGTCATCTATACACATCTAAGGCTTTTACCGTTTTAATAATAAACTTAGATTTAACTCTAAGGTTTAATTTAACATTATTATCTGTATTAAATAGTGCTAAAACTAAAATGTCAGCTTAAGCCTTGGCATTATAAGTTATATTTATTAATAAGACGTTTAAAGAAAAGGTTTATTGCGTGGCTAAACTGGAGCTAGACTTTACTTGGTTTTGGATTGGCTGCCCTTCCCTTTAAATTCGAACAAGACAGTGGTGAGAGCTAACGTACTGGCTTCAGAAATAGGTAAGTCCCACCGCCTTTAATCGTCGTAAAACTCAACCACCTAATCTTAGATAGTATCAATATTTTTTATTATAAGATAGTGAATGAGCAGGCAGCTTTTCTGAATAAAAGAGACAATCGTCAACTGTAATTACTATAGATGTAACTGGTGCGTCGCTATTTTATGACCGGAGCCAGGTATGCTGCCTAGATAGAACTCATGGTTGCTGCTAACGAGTAGATAGACGGGAAAGAAGTTTGCCCATATACTATTTGGTAGCCCCGAAAAAACATAAATACTTTTACAGACAAAAATTAAACAAACCATTAATGTGTACTTAGACATATCCCAGAAAGCTGTCCCAATATTTTTTTGTGAAATACTTTCAATATACAGATACAAATGTTCACATTCACGATTTGGTAATATGTATGACAGTAATAGAAACGAGAAAAAAGATGAGAATATTTTTAAAATATTTAAAACATGATTTTCTAAATACTCTCTACCATATATATAACGGGCTTGGCGTGAATATATGTGTCTATGATTTTTGTTGTTCGATTTTCAGTTTTAGAACTTTTCTTAAATAAATTTTTTGTCGCTATCAATGACTAGCGGCCTGTGTTAAACCAAATTCAAAAGTTACGATGCCGATGGACCTTTCACGAAGCTTGAGAATCTGTGTTACCATTACACAATATCCATTACGTCATATCAGGAAGAGGGTGCTTGAACTATAGGCATTATTGTGTAAATATATTGCAATATATTGGACGATGACCCCTATTAGAACTGATATTGCACAAATTTAAATGAAGGTCACCTTTATTTTTTGAGTATTAATCCAACAATACTCAACGCTTTTATTTATATATTTCGTGAATGCGTAAATGTTGGACGGAAATTAAAAAATGAGAATTTCTGGAAAGACCGGAAATAAAAAACGAAGGTAGTCTTTTCATTAAAAACCTTCTCTTTTAATATAAGATAGTAAAATTTGTGGGATGTTCCATAATTTGAGTTCTAGCAGGCGTTCTCAAGTTACCTTATATTTTAAATGAAACAAAAAAATAACATTCTCATAATATATCCTCAAAATAAATGTGAAGAAGACATTAAATGCACAATATTAAAATTGAAAATTTTCAAAGAACCCTCGACAAAAATACGCACACACACACATCCGGGGTTAAGCAGCTGAGATAATGAGAGTTACGATGCTACAGACAAAACACATTCACAGACGAAAAAGTCAAACTTACAACACCTCTCTTCTATGAACTGCAATAATTACGAAACATACGAATTACTGTGGCTTTTAACCTATAATTCACCAGCCATCTCACATTAAATTCTTTATCATCAAGTCAGTCGTCATTATCAGAAAATATAAATAGATCTTTCTAAGGCGAATCGAATGAGCCCAAACTCGATGGTTTTTCCAGTAGGTATTCCAAGGTTACTAACTATAACTGTATTACTATAACTAATTTGTACAACCATTCATTAGTGTTTTAACTGTTTAGTCAAAAGTGAAATAAAAACACATTGTGCATCTCATATCTATTCCGATGTATATAAATGTGCTGCAACTAAGCTGATAACCTTGAACGCTTGGACAAAGCTCCATAAAGTATAGCTAAGAACCAACGCGATCACGTCTTCTTACAAATAAATAAAAAAACGACGCGCCACACACACACACACAAACACACAGACACACACACACACACACACACACACACACACACACACACACTCACGTCAATCTTATAACAACCTTTGTTTTGCATCGGGATACCTTAAAAAAAATCACTCTCTTTTTATCATTTTTTCTTATGGTGGTCTGGTTATTTATTTCACTTTCACCATCTGACTTCTTATCTGGCAGCGTGGGGTAAAACAAGACATAGAAAAGACGAGCATAGGGTAAAACAGGTAATTACCGATGAGATTACCTTATAGAGTGTTATTTACCTTGCTTGCCCGGGTAAGGATCCACGATCTCACCTGTTATTGTCTCAATAATGACAATGGCTTGTTCCGGTCCGTGGAGTAGAGTAGATAGCAGAATCCGCCAAGCCGTATGTTTGTTCGTTATCTTATCACTTGAAAAACCTCCTGCAAAAATTTAAATGAGAAAATAAATTCACGGGATATTTCACTACACCTCGTCCTCCCCTTCCTATTCAAGCCTTATGTTACTAATGAACAACCTTTCTTGGGACTATCCAGCTCCATTTTGAGTATAAGAAAATCCATAAATTAGCAGTTACAGGTCACATAATAACTGTTGCGCTGTGATACGACAAGGGTGTTTAGGATAAGCGTTTTAAATAAAGATTACGTAAAACGCTTATCTAATTAGCTGACTTAAAGCCATTATAGATATTTCCTTCTTTTCAAAACAAATAATATGTTTTATTGGGTATGTAATAATTTGTTCCGTTATGCAGGTTTCAAATGCTCAAAAGTTGCTTGTATGATAATATTTAAATTGCAAGAGTTTGTGATACGTTTCTAAGGATTTTTGTTTGACCTACATTGTTTTAGTTGTAATTTGAATATTTATTTGTTAAGAAATTAATACATTTTTTATATCTTTTATTTCATCCACTATTTAAATTTCATTTTATTTCACAAACATGTTATGAAACGTCGTCTATTCAGATATATTTTCGAGTGACGAAAAATTTTATGGTCAAACGTTGCGAGAGTAAAGTTTATTAGTTGCGTAGAAAATTGACGAGCCCCGTACGCGTTGAACTTGTAGTGGAAAGTTTCAAACAATGTCTAATAAATGTATTGTATACAACTAAAAATATTGCTACGATCATGATATATAATCTCAGTGATTTATATAACCTTTTTTAAGAAAATTTACATGTTTTTTCTGTGTATCATATAGAACAAGCCACACTCAAGCAACACACTATTTTATTAATCGATATTCAGAATTGGATGAAATATATCATAATAATATATAGAAATATGAACAAACGTTTTTTGTGACCTAGTAAATTAGCACAGCAGCGTACTAAACTAGATCTTAGTTTCCACAAACTTTTTGTTGTTATATTATATAAATTTGTTCAGTTGCTATAATTAACAAATTTTTAATATTACCTCTTTTAAAATGTTTCTCAAAATAGGTTTCAAACAGTTTCCGACTTGACCTGGGAGGCTGATTGTTGATTTTAAAAAGAATTATCAAATCGCGATGTAGAAATTAAATTATTGGAGTCGGTTTTCTGCAGTTATCTGAACTTATATTATATTTTCGTATTTTGGTTATATTGGCAAGAATGGCATTAGCAGTAACTAATTGAGGTTCATTAACAGATTGCGTATCTGTTTAGTGATGATCTCTGGGTAATGTGTATTGTAGTTGACTACAATTAAAAATACATTTGAATGTATTCCTGTTGATAACTGGAGACAGCAAGTGTAAAACACATCACTTGACAGCTATTTGATGTAATCCTTGCCAATATGACCAAAATGTCACCATAAACTATAATTTAAGACCAGAAAACCGACTCTAATTCGTGATGCCAAAACTTTGGACCCCTTTTAACGAAAATTGCGCCGACGCAGGAGCATATAATGTGGCACACTTATAGTTTATGTGTGGGAAAAGTGCAGAACGCTAATATTTTTCAATAATAATGCTTATTAAGTACATTTAATCAATAAATAAAACATTACCCACACTACCATGCATTTGACACATACAAACAAATATATTGATGATAACGATAAAAGATCACAGATGGCACACGATACAGTTTGGAAATAAGGTTGCGTTCTTATCAACAAGAAATTAAAATGTATTATGGTCGAATTTCAACCAACGGGCGACCACTAGTTATTTTAATTCCATTGAAAGACAGCTAATGATTTTTATCGTAAAAATGTATGCATTATTAAGTACAACTCAAAAACCAATAGCAGGATTATGATAACATTTATTTGGGACCACCTCGGAATCATAACCTACTTTTTCGAACCGAACTATTAAATCGGTTACTTATTGGTCGATTATCGTCACAAACATACAAAAAAGCAGTAGTATTGATATGCTCCTTTTTTGGACTCAGCCATAAATAAAATTAGCGATTTTCATGCACTATTTTATAGTCTAATCTCATTTGTACCTGATAAATAACATCAAAGTCACAATTTGTTAAAGTAATTGTAACACGTTTTAATATCTACACCTCGCATGTATTTCTTACCAGCAAATACCTTTTGTTTTTAAATCTTAAGCAATATTTTGACTACGGGCCTTAACACTTATTTCGTACGTAATAGTTCGTTCAATGTAGCGCTTTATGTAATTGCCGTAATATCTCTCTGAACTACAGTCTTATGTGAAAGGTGTCAGGTAAGGTCGTTAAACCTAAAAACCACTTACTCTTTCTCTGACAGAATCATAGTCATTATATTTATGATTCGGAAAAGTGGTGACTTAATTTTTGATCAACTAGGAATTGCTGGCTGTTCAATTTTAGGGGACTTCTACAAAATCATGCCTTTTTACGTTTAAACGAAGACGTATGATATGTATCGAAAATCAAACAATCAAAAGGTCCTCCTGTCTAGATACATCTATGATCTTAGAACCGGTTAAGTCTGTCTCGTGACTCGTCAAACAATATCCACCCACATAAATATACAATCAAACCAGAATATGGCATTGGTCAGCAAATATATTTACCATGAAAATAAAATAAATATCCCTGGACAAGTTACACAAATTGAATTTAACCCCTTCGGGGCTAAAAATTATATGCTTGTATCATGGGTATTGGTCGACGATACTAATACATAGAAATACTTAAATAGATACCAAAATAAATTTTATAACGATCCAGACCCGGAAAACGCACACATCTGAATGTTCATGACACAAATGCCTGCCCCCTTTGGGAATCGAACCCAAGCCTCGGTGTAGTCGGTGTAGTTAGGCGTGTACGCTAGCCATTTGACAAATGAGGCGGTTATGTATACTCTACAAGGAAAACATTATAATAAAATAAGTTTACGGTGATTTATTAACATTTTTTATTGAGATACAAGTTATGCTTTTGTGGATCAAAAGCATAACATGGATCTCAATAAAAAACGTTATTATGTATAACTTACTGTAGTTCACCAGTTGAGATTTACTACGCAGACACATTTTCTTATGGGATAACATAGCGTACATGTACATGGCTCTACTGGCAAGAGACAGCCGTGTCCTACAGATAGATACAGATAGATAGATGTTAATGTTGCATCGCTGCTTGTGGCCGAGTAGCAAAGCCTTTTTGCAAGTCTAGCGGCTAATCTACCCTTCAGGCTGGAACATGACACTGACATTATGGCGGCTATAATAGATAAATAAATAAATATCCCTGGACAACTTACACTAATTGAATCTAACCCCAAAGTAAGCACATTATATGCTTGTGTTATGGGTGTTAGTCAACATACATAGAAATACTTACATAATACATAGATACATAATACATAATACATAGAAATACTTAAATAGATACCAGAATAAATTGAATAAACACCCAGACCCGGAAATGTAGACATCTAAATGTTCATCACACAAATGCCTACCCCCGTCGGGAATCGAACCCGAGCCTCGCGGTAATTTGATGTAGTTAGGCGAGTACGCTAGCCACTCGACCAACGAGGCGGTCTAAAGATAAAGCGGTATATCCCTACCTGAACAAGTTGCTGCACAGCATTGATACCTATGCTTATCGATAGCATGCTGCCAGGCAGATAGGCAGATGTTCTATTTTACACATGGGAAATGGACCAACGTGGGAAATAGATCTATTTTTAGTTAGATATCTCATTCGATTTCTTCTCTATTTTTTCAAGTTAGCATTAGAATACAGAGCAGTAAAAAAATATGATAGTAAAAGGCTACAAGGTTTTATCGTCTGACATAACATTTTAACGATACAAAATCGTAAACATCGCATTTTGTTAATTATCATTATGACTTACGAAGTAGAACGCTTAGTCACGATGACTCTGAACTCCTCAAAATGATATAACATTGCACACAATAAGAAAGAAAGTTACGTCTTATGTCATTAGGATGCTAAGAAATAGATATATCATTGTAAAAAATAATTAAATGTTAAATTATTCATCTATGCACAAAGCACAATGAATACCTTCATGCCATTTATCATTTTTAGCTCGCAGAAAGTATAGAATGTTTTGACAAGCCCACATTCACTGCTTTACCTGTGTCGGATGAAATTATCAACTATTTAGTTGAAGAAATATCCAATTTTACTTGACCAACTTTTATCAAATCAGAACTTTGAATTTAGGTTGGACCAGATACATACAAATGGTAGAAATTTTGTTAAAATCGCTTTAAGTTAAAATCGGAAGCAGTCATAATAAGATAAGACCCAACAACCCTATTTTGGATCCACAAACATGCTTGTAACATTGTAAACCGCTGTCCTGTATGGATAAATAGGTTCGAAAGTATTTTGAACGTATTATAAACCCTTGTGTGTTCTAAAATCATACGACGACATGTCGTTGAATCACAAAAGAATTCCCAACAGGCTAGTGTGAAGTGAATACCTACCGAAAATACCGGTATTGCGTCAATGGTTCGATATTGCGGCCCCTAATTCCCACGTGACACCGGGCAATAAAAAATTTCCTACCGTACGTGTTCCACACAACTTCTAAACGCCGAAACCGATTGGGTTGAAATGTTGTATGGGTATTTCTATGGTTCCTGTATCATTTAAAATACAATTGTACCAGGTATGTGAAGCTGCTGTCGGCGTAATATCATCTACATTAAAATTAGCGTATGAAAGATTTGATTGTTTGTATGTTTGTTTGTATTCAAGAGGCTGCAAAACTACTGGATTGCGTTTTAAATTCAGTGGCCGGTTTTTTAAATTCCGTATGAGGTACCTAAACGTGTTTTTATAAAACGTTGAATTGCTGCACGTAAGGTTAAAAGTTGTAATGCCGACAAAAAGCAACGATAATCTAAATTATTCGTCACTGTCAAGTTTAGAACCTATCAAGTTTACATGCTTGAAGTATACAAATTCGATACCATGCAGCTGTTATACGTAAATGTTATACGTAAAAACTAGCTGCCCCGACAGGTGTCGTTCTGATATTTTTTTTTATGTAAGATTATTAAAAAAATGAGGGGAGAGTCACTCTTGTAAGTTAGGGGTATAAAAAATAGATGTTGGCTGATTCTCAGACTTACTCAATATGCTTACAAAATTTCATGAAAATCGGTCAAGCCGTATCGGAGGAGAACGAGAACGAACATTGTGACACGAGAATTTTATATATAAGACATGGTATATAAAGTTACTAGTATCGATTATTCTTTTTCTCTCGAAAAATATTTACTATTTATTAATACGAAAGTTAAAGTTATTATTAATACGAGGTAGAAGAATAGTGAATTTAAATTTTTTTTTCATTTTATTCTTTAATTCTAAGTATTTCTAATTTTATTTCAAAATTAAACTCAAAATACGTTACATGCTGACATGACTTAGGTATATCGGGCACACGTTCTATAATCCAATATGTATAAAAACATGATGCATAATTAGTTACTTACAGTTTACACTATTATATTTCGAATAAAAATGCCAAGTGACAATCGCATGTACGAAAACTTGGTTAGCTAGATATAGTCGTGCATATATGTTTTCTTTTGAAATTAATGCTATATAAATTTAATTAAAATATGTCACGTCAATTAAAAATGACTATAACTGAATACTTTGACATTAGACTTAACCTGAGACTAAGACTTTTTTTTGAGACAGGACGAGGTAAACTGAGCGGAGTTCATGCTGGCTTGGTTATATTGACACCACTGGAAGACTCGTCACTGATAGCAACGCCCGAAAGCCATGAACCAGTGAACACGCCTTTAGAGCCACCACCTTCAATTTTAAGCAACGTCTTTTCAGCATTCACCGCTATTAAAGATGCATTTACTTCAAAATTAACACCAACCGACGAAACTTTAAGCTACCAGGTTCCTCCTGCGGCGCAATCGTCATATCTCCCTGAACCAGCTCACACTTGGGGGGCTGTGAACTCCTATGGAGAACCAGCTATGGTAGACACTTTTACTGATTACGATCCAAGAAACGGTCCACTTGATTATGCGACCGCTAAGAAGTCGGTTGTCCCTAAATATTATCGAGGGAAAAGTCTTAATCCTGAAAAGTTGAAGAAGGTGAACGAAAATTTAGAAAAATTGAACACATTAATAAACGAGCATCAGAGATCGTCTGAAGATCTTCCAAAAGTTAACACAAATTATGACGACGCTTTTAAAAGTAAATTCATGTCTACTGATGTGGTGACGGATAATGAAATAGGTGTGCTTCCTGGTGACTTACTAACTAATGACACAACGACCACTACTACAGCTTCTCCAAAGAATACAACCACTAGCCAAAGTAGAAATAAGAAAGAAATAAAATTTGTCCTGCGAGGGAACAAGATTGTACAAGTCTGATGCTTGACTGACTGACAGAGGTACGTGACGACTTGACTTTGACTGTCTTACATGTATGACTTTATGTTATAAGACTTGACTTGAATATTAGATGAGCTCCTTCTTCTTCGTATAGAATAAGGTGAAGAATGAAATAAATTCCTGGTAAAGGTAATAATTCAACATTGATACTTTATGCTGTATATGTCAAACTTCTAAGTATGGATTTATGACAAATACTTTTTGGGAGAGGCCTCTATTTGTTATATGCCAAAGACTCATAGTTTGTGAATAAAATATTTTAAGTGTACATATGATAAGTTTTTCTATATAAAAAGATAGGGTAACTATGATATTTTCTGTAAGTCCTAGCCTGCACAATAGGTACTAATATTATTTCTGTTTTTCTACAAAATCAATTACGTTCCATAAAAAAACTAAACTTTCGTAGAATTCTAACACCAGCGACTAAATTAGAAAAGTAGTTAGATTTTTACTAAATGTGATTAATGTTGTTTTAGTCTCATAGTGTAAATTGATTAACACATTCTTTGAAAATAATATTTTTTTATTTAGGTTATGAAATTATATAAATATAGGTAACTTTATAATTTCCAATCGCCTTTTTATATATTATCATTATTCAGTAAATATGTATTATCATTTATTTATATCTATTGCTTTCAAGAACATACATAATGTTTCCAAGATATTCCAAACGGTTTTTGCCATAATATTTAGGTCAGATACTTACTTCATTATTTTATTAAACTAATACAATATCTTCATTACATCTATTATTTTTTATTCGATTTAATATTTTTGACATACACATTGAGCACATAGCAAAAGCGTGCTAAAAAAGTAATACGTTACAAAAGATAAGCTTACATCTCAATGATATTTATCATTGTTATATCTCAAAAACCAGACATCTGACATTTTTTATCTAAATAAAATTATTTAATTTGCAATTTTCCGCCAAAAAATGTATACGTATTATTGCGTAACAAAACAGACAAAATAGTGCGCTAAGAATGAATTGGACTTACCGGAAGCTAAAACTCCCAAATATATCCAGCTCCACACAATACACACCACTAAATAATTTTATTTTAGATTTAAGTATGGATTTCCGCAAAGTAACGCCTTCTTCTATTAATTGACATTTTTTTGTTATTTAAACAATTTGTAAGGTTATTATTCACACTCAAAGTTAAATGTTGACGTATTTTGTTTTTTGCCTTTTACATATTTATGCTTTTATTTTTTATATAATTATACAATTTCGTTTCCTATTATTTTTTTGTATGTAAATAAGTTACGACTTCGATACCTAAACAATTTTTTATATTTTTAACAGTGTTAATGGTATGAAAAATATATAAGTTCTACTTAAATACAAAAACCTAGTTATAAATCATTTATATACTACATTAAAATATAATATCGCGCACTTTCTTAGCATTATATAATTCTAATTATGCTGAATAAAACTTTATTATAACATTTTGTAATGGTTTTATATTATACAGAAATTATATTCTGTTTAGGTTATGTATGCGTAGGTTCTTATTATTTTTCAAAATTCTTTCTAACGATTAAGTTGATTACTAAAATACCAAGATTAAACTGTATTTCTTTTTACACTGTCAGTTAGCACAAAAAAATATTATATGATATGTTAAATCTAATTCTAATCTTCTTTACTTTTGTATCATGTCTATTTTTCTCTATGAATGTAACTGTATATACATGTACATTTATTTTATAATCTATTGAAAATTTAAAACTGTATTTCTAATACCTTATTTATAATAATTTCAGATATTCCTGAATATAATGCAGCGTTCGGATTGGAGCAAATACAAAACTATCACTACTAAGGTCTAATGTGCATTTAATTGACTTCATAATTTAGTTCTTAAGTTTTAATTTATACAGCCAAACGATACTTTGACATTTTTAATAATATCGCTGATCATGTCACTTTGTTTCTTTTTATCATGTAACTTTATTTTTTTAATTGCTTGGAATACAGAATTAAGTAGGATAACTGATACACTATTTGTTATTAAAATGAAATTATTCAAAAAAAAAATGAAAAATCACTAATGGTAATATCTGGCTTATGTAAGAAAAACTAAGTTTAATTTTATGTTCAGGCATAAAATACTTAAATGGAGTACTGAAAATAGTATCAGTTTTTGTAGTTTCTTCTAAAACTGTTCTTCTATTTGTATACACTACAAAAAATACAGTTATTATTTATTATTAATCTTACTACAACTTAATTTATATATGTTTTAAAAAAGAATCGTTGATGTAAATTAGGTATCATTACAACTTTTTGAGATCCTCCCAAGAAATATGATACTGTGAATATTGATGATGAAATTATTGAATGGATAAAATTTCAATAAATACATTCTTTCTATTATTTTGTAAATATTAAAATAAATTAAATGGTCATGAAAACTACATTATAATATTTTTTGTTGTAAAATTGAAAAGCTACCGTTAAAACTACCATTCATTATACTTCATATATAATAAAAATTAACAATGAAAATTAAACAACGAAGTATATCTGGTTTTATTAAAAAATGAATAAAATATTATTTACATTTATACAGGGTTACTTAGAAAGGATCGGCCAAATTTTATTTCTTCTTCTTCTTCTTTCTATCGTTTTTCACAGGCCAAATTTTAATATAAGGGGGTAAAAGCTTAATGGTAATGTAAGTCAAATACAATTGCCAAATTGTGATATTTAATTTTACAAACATTCATTTAAAACAGTCTATGAATGTGACTGCGGTCGGTGGGAACCAGTTTTATGTTCACCTTGTATTTTGCGTCGGATAACAATTGTAAAATTCTATTTTTTTTTTCAGTTTTTTTCATTTTTTTTTTCATAGATCAAAAGTGTTATCGATTCCGAATCGTTTCTCAAAATTTGGCTGGTGCTTTAGATGTTACCCTGTATAAATAATTATTAAATTTTGCAATAGCAAGGTAAGGATACATTGGGATAAGATACTGTAAATATATTCGTTATATCATCGCACGTGTAACTATTGGAACTTGTACATATTACTTTTTCATTTCTGACTAGTTTTTATATTTTAGCCAAAGCTAAATTACTCTTTTTTACAAGTAATTTTATTAAAAATACTTATGAAAATCAATGAATTGTATATTTAATAATGACATGATAATTTTGTGCAGAAAATATTCATGTGGGATTCTGTTACAACTAAAAATTAAAGTTTTGACTAAATTGTCTAAAAGTATGGAACTTGTGAAATATTATTTAGAATTGGAGGCAAAATAGAGTACTATGATTTCTAATATGTGCTTTCCTCTGTGTATACATGCTTATAACTCAGAATTATAATTAAATAATAAAAGAAATTGCAAAATTATGCAGTTTTTGCATTATAATGTGTATCAATAATAGGAATATTTTTCTATCGTTTTATTAAAAAATATGTGCTTTGATTGATCTAACTTTTTTCCTAGTCAGAGATATTTCTTCAATATTAACAAATACAGGTATATTTTATCTTTTCTGAATATTTTTCTTGTTATAAATTTCTTCTGCTCACCCAATATTTCACTCTTCTTCACAAGATAACTATGTTAAAATAAATTGTGATTGACATTAAGTAATATTTGTAATATTCTTATTTATTTAAAAGTTACCAAGAGATTATAACATTGTATGTTATATGATATTATATAACATAATAACATGTATACAATATTGTTGTAATTCACTTAAATATTTAATATTGAATTAAATTGATTTATTGTTTCATTTTTCTGGTTTAAATACATTTATTAATAAAATGTAATTAATAGTCTACAATTAGTTAAGTTCGAGTTATACTTTTCAAGTCTGTCTCAAAGATTGTTATGTAAATTGTTTACTTAATGGTTGACTGGTGTTTGTAAATATTTGTGAAATAACTATTTATGTTTAATTTTAAGACTCTTTATTTTGTACATAAATTTTGGGATACGATTATTGGAGTTTAATTTACTACAAAAAAGATATATTATCTAATAAGATATCTTCGGGGTCCTGGATTAAACAAGATTTACGCCTTAAAATTGTTGTATTTTTCAATTTTATCATGTGAATTTTATAGGCTACCGATAGTACATACCTTAGTGACAAAATTATACGTTTATTGCAATGCGTTTGTGGTAGTGTGCTGTATCTAGTGCTAATTCAAAAGTCGTCAAGCACTTATTTTTTGTATATAAATAAAATAATCGCCTCTGTGGTCTAGCGGTCCGGGTATTGGACTTGACTGCATGAGGTCCCGGGTTCGAATCCCGGGTCGGCCAACAAAAAGAAAATTGGATTTTTTTAATTTTCTAATAAAAAAAGTTGGTCGGGATTGGAATTGTGCCCGGTTGGCGATAGGCTTGCCACCTATCACATTGTGGGACTTAGTATTTTCGGCTAGTCGTGGGTGCCTTGGTTGTACCTCTGCCTACCTCTTCGTGGATATGGGCCGTGAAGATACTATTTATAAATAAAATTTTCCCCGTGTATGTTAATCCGGGCTCCTTTGCAGAAAAGACCATCTGTCTTCCTGCCAGGCAGCTCGTAAAATGCGAGGATAGGCTTACCGTCACCAACACCGTGCCACCCTACTAGGTGGTAGAGTTTTGCAACGACTCGCCCGGATGGTACCACCTACTATTACTACCTACTCCTGCCGCCATAACGTCCAATGCTTACCGTTGACGTGTTCCGGTTTGGAGGGTAGTGTAGCCGGTCAACTTACTTTTGCTCGATGCCTAATAGTCCAGCCTCAGGTTGGCAACTCACCATTAAATCTATCTGCTTGCTTGCCTTCCATCATCATAAAAATATATTTTTATTTTAGCACTTGCCCTGTGCTTGGGATAAATTTCTATAAATATTTTAAAGAAAGAAAAAAAATCGCCCCAGACAGGATTTGAACCTGTAACCTTTCGTCTCAAGCCGACGAATGCTCTAACCAATTGAGCTACTGAGGATTCAAGTCCCGTGGCGAAATTTTTAATTCCTTTCTAACCCGTTAACGCTGGTAGTTATGTCCATGTTACAGGTTCAAAACCTGTCTGGGGCGAAATTTTTTCTTTCTTTAAAATATTTATATACAAATATATGTATATAACCAAATTATATAAGCTGATAATGCAACCCCAAAAAGCAAATTGTTGTTGGCTTGTTAACGGTACAATACAATAGTAAATAAGTATATTCACGGCCCATATCCCCGAAGAAGTAGGCAGAGGCACAACCAGCGCACCCACGACTAGCCGAAGACATTAAGTCCCACAATATGATATGAAAATACATTAAAGATACAAAAAATCTACAAATCGAATTTTAGCCTCACTTTGATTTAAATTTAGTCAAAACAGGTATTGGGAATGGAGTACTTGTTTATGGTTCCAAATTGAAATTTCTATTTGTTTTGTTCTTGTTATATTGGCAAAACTGTTTTTTATTTTGGCGCGGAGTTTGAGTTGCATCTGTTTATTATTCTAAACACAGCGCTGTTTTTAATTATATCATTCAGTGTGTATAGCGAAATTCATAATAGAAAAATACTCACAGTTTATTTTAAATTTTGTATTACTAATATCGAGTATCGAGTGCCAAGTATTGTCACGATTCCTACAAACATGAAAAAACAAAATAAAGTTTATCACTAACAAGACCACTGAGTTTTGACGCCATCGAGAGAAAAGATGGTCGAAGTTTTTTCATAATTATTGAATTTCGTGTTTATATTGAGTGAAATTAGTCAATTTTGGTGACATTTTGTACAATCTTGTTCAGTTAAAGTGCAAAAATGAAATAATCATAAAGAAATTAGCGTATCGTGTATTTCCTTGTTGGTGCCAAATCTCATTACACGAGCTTGAGTAATGAGGCCACTGCTTTACCCAAGACCCTCGCATGACTTATTGACGACTTAGGACTTGTGACTAATTATAATAATTGAATCCCGATTTTGGATTTGATACAAATTTCTACTTGACTAATGGCAATATACTAACGTTCATGCCAAAACCTAAAGAAAGAAAGAAATAACAAGACCACTAGTGGTAAAGTGCTTTGCAACAACTGGGCCGGTTAGTGATCCACTTTTTTCTATTCCTGCTGTTGTAATGACTCAGTCATATTCCGGGCTGAAAGGTAGGATAGGCACTAGACTTGCACAATAGGTCTAACATGTCGGCCACAGGATAGCGACGCACCTGCAACATCTATGGTATCTATAGGTCACAAACACACACATACAACCTACACATGCACTACTCGTAACTTTCCACATACCATACAGAGAGATGTCTTTCGTGTCATAAAATAAATGTTTTACATATTATTGAATTGTTTCCTTCCTTGGTGAAACTCCATTATGTAGTTTTACTCCCACAAATTTATAAATTGTAGCGCTAATCATTGTCTATACTAATATTATAAAGAGAAAATGTTTGATTTTTTGTTTGTTTGAAATGAATAGCCTTCGAAACTACTGGACCGATTTCAAACATTTTTTCACCCTTCGAATGCTACATTATCCCTGAGTGACATAGACTTTGTTTCATAAAAATCGGTGCAGTAAAAGCCAAGTTACGCAGGCGAAGCTGCGTGAAACTGCTAGCTAAAACTAATGATATTAAAGGCAAAAATGATTTGTTCCGTATTCGCCCTAACTTTTCGTCCCAAATTCCATTAATTTCCTTATTCGCTTCATACACAAAATCTTTCCTGTTTCGTCCTACATTATATAAGGTCCTAAAAGTACCGTTTACAAATACACAATTTTTTCAAGATGGTCGTCACTTCTGAATTATAAGATTTACTTGGTGTAATAAAATATTTAAGAAGGTATCTATCAAGTTTGCTGTTTCTTGTATTATTTCTAATGGAGTTATTAGATTAAAATATTTTAAATAAATGTTCAAATCTAACAATCACCTCCAGAAGTAAGTACGTTCAAAGTACGTACAATTAAATTTTTAACTTTAAACAAGTAATTGCTTACTCTTATCGTATAGTGTAAAAGTTTTGAATATTGTTAGATAAAGCACAAATGTAAATAGGTAGGTACATAGTTAAAGTCCTTAGAAAATATTGAAGAAAATAATAGTAACTGAAGTAGCCTTGTTTAAGGTGATTTGCTGTATAAAAATAAATAGGCGCTATCTAGCTAGACAAGAACTTTTCAAGATGTAGGCAATCAAAAATATATTTTTTAAAACAAAAAGCTGGTATTTCTCTGTGCCTACTTAATATATGAATAAATGTAAAGTAAACTTTATTTTGTTGCTATCAATCGACAACCCTTGATTATTTAGAGCCCCTTTGAAAATACCTACCAAATACTACCACTGGGTAACTGTAGGATACGCATTCACCGTTTTATTAATAAACACGGAGTAAAATACTCCAAGGTTAAACTTTGTATTATAGTACTTATTTCAATGTGACACGAACTATGCTATCAACTTAATTTTACTCCTACCTTAGTCCGTGTGTATTAATAAAACGGTTAAAGTTAGCCAGCTTCTAAAACTTTTTCTACTATTTCTTTGGTTTTATACCTAAAAAAGATAAGACAGTTAAATGTGAAATAATAAACATCAATCGAATTTGTTGTAGGTAGTGTCTTAAGAAAGTCAATTTGGTTTTTGTTGAATACTTACAAAATGCTTATTTTTTGTTACAATAGAGAACAAACAGGCGGTCCTGTTCGTAACGCCGATAAATCAACAGCATAGAATATAACTATGTGAGCATTAACACAATGCGGACAAGAATAAGTAAGTTGACGATGTTAAACTGGACAAGTTGCTCTACAGCACTCTAACACCGGTTTTCAAATGATATTTTATCACAGCGCCTGAAAAATGCACATATTGGTTACGTACTTATGTACAATTGCAGATTTAGTTGCCTAAGCGTACTCTGAGCCCGTGGCGGCAGACACGGCCCTAGGGACTTTGCCGCCCTGGGCGATATCGGCGATTCCCTTTAATTCTTTCCTTCCTGAAAGTATAAACTATAATAAACTTGGCAAGAAAGGAGTCCGTCAAGGTCACTCCTAACCACTGCGCTGTTGCTTTGACGCTGTCACTGTTGTTCGATACAAGCCGAGTGATTTATTTTATATTTGGACTTGGATTATAATCGTAACTCAAGGCTTGCACTAACTCCATATTCTTAGGCTTGTTCTTTGTGTAAAATGTGATACAGAAAATTTTACCCTTCACATTCATATCATGATTTTATTATTTTATTCATATTTTAAAATTTGCCGTTCTTTAAAATTTGTTTGCCGCTCCCAAAAGTTTTCCGCCCTGGTCAGGCGCCCGGTCCACCCACCCCTGGGGCCGGCCCTGTGTGGCGGGGTGTGAATAAGTTTAATGTAGGCAAGGTTCATTTTACGAGGTCCTCTAATGGCGAAAATTGATCCTNNNTCAAGTAGGTACCTGATGGTATTCATTCGCATTATATAACTATCTATAGTTCTGAGATAATTATTAATTCCTTTTTCTTGACATACAATTATGAAGACAAGTGATATACGGCCTGTGCTTAAAATCTCATTATTCAACATTATCAAACTGAACCAGACCTAAGTCAGTGCCCTAACGATGATTATACCTTTGGCGTAGAAAGCGAATAGCAGCGGCCAACAATCAGGAACTTCGCTAATATCCCACCAATTGACTTATGTAAATCTATTGCCTTTTTGTCACCTTTATTTCCGTACTTACATGAACTAGCAAATACCCGCGGTATTGGCTAATTTTAATCATTTCTTTTTTATAGACTACAAACTTCTAATGGCCGGCGTTTTTTGAAATGCTATTTTAGACACAACTTGTCCCCGTGTTGGTCTGGGCTTCTTTGCAGAATAGACCTGCCTTCCTGCCAGGCAGCTCGTAAAAGGCGAGCATAGGCTTACCGTCACTAACACCGTGACATCTGACTAGGTGGTAGAATTGGTAAGGTGGTGGTACCAATCTCTACCACCTAGTCAGATGTCACAGTGTTAGTGACGGTAAGCCTATGCTTGCCTTTTACGAGCTGCCTGGCAGGAAGGCAGGTGGTCTATTCTGCAAAGATGCCCGGACCAAGACGGGAAAAGAAGCCCGGACCAACACGGGGATGTCATGATATACGTAAAAACCCATTTACACTTACCGAAATAAATGAAATAAACAAATTGGTTCAGACATATGACTATATCCATGGAAAAATTACATAGATTAAATCTAAACCCAAAGTAAACACATTTTGATAAGGGACAAAAGTACATATACATAGAAATACTTAGATACCTGTACAACCCAGACTCAAACGCAACTAAGCTAAATGTTCATGACATAAATATCTGCCCTCGTTGGGAATCGAACACCAAGTCTCGCGGTTTTGCAATGGAGTCACACAAAATTCTGCACAGCACGGTTTCATTTTCTTAAATACCTCTATGCTCATGACCTATGACCTATCATTTAAGTATACGCCACAAGAAGCAGTACGGTCTTAAAACCATAGTTGGTATAACTTATAAGTAATTAGCAAGTTTGATTTAGGTCAGGATTAATTTACGGAATATAGTTTCGAGATTTCGAAACAAAATTTTCCCCTTATAAAAATCCACTGAAATTCCAAACAGAAAAAAATTCAAATGTATAAGGTATTCCCAAAGATTTGTACAGGTTCACTACGTTAGACATTTTTTCGAAACGGGCATCCATAACAAAATGCCGAATGTTTGCGGGCCTTACACTTAACGTTCAGCTATTTGGTTCAGGAGGTATTTGACTTCCCGGTTCCTACTGATATGCAAGAGGCTTGTCAACCAGTCCGGTGAACGACCACCTTGTACACTGCTTTCCTAACATCAAATGTAACAGTAAATACTTAACTATTCTTATATAACAAGTAAAAGCAAAAAATTTCTACAATTAACATATTTTGTTCATTACATTTGTACTTTTACATTATTTTAGCAGTAATTGCGGATAAAGAATATAATATTTTGGATAAACAAGTGAAAAACCTATAAGTATGGTCAAACGGGTACAGAATATATTCTGTACTTTTTATCTTCAACGCTTGATGAGATTCCATTGTATTAACTTCTGCACTTGTTCGAGATTTTTTTTAAAGTTTTTGACAATAAGAGAAAAAAAATCATAATACACTTATAATTGTGACTCTACACATGACTGTCTGAATGTCATGGTGTTTGTGACGGTAAGTAACCTTTTACGAGTTGCCTGGCAGGAAGGCAGATGGTCTTTTCTGCAAAAGAGGCTGGACCAACACGGGAAATAAAACTAAAATATCGTCGGGAAAGAAAATACACAAATTATCTTGTCCATTGTGAACAAGGCAGCACCTTGTAGGGTGTAGTTTGTTGTATTTATCAAAAAAATCAATCTACAGGCAAATAAGCAGTACAACCGTCTGCTCGTGGAGATGATAAAATGTACATTATTGTTTGCTAACAAAAAGTCAGTCAACGAGTTAATAATTCATTTGGTATTAACACCAAATGAATTTTGCACTTGCAGCTTGTGTGAGGTAATATTGTGTGGCCAGTATGTTTGTGTGTTTGCTTATTGTCTCTTTTGATGTGCCTTAAGAAACCGACAGATGATTGGTAAGCCGTATTTTTTATTGGCTGTATTTGCCAAATAGCCAAATAAATATAGCATATACACTCTCCGCACTTGAAAATTATTAATCAAATAAATGATTTCTCTACTCATGGCTATTTGTGTTTGCTTAGCCGTCATTAGGCTATATATATTCCATATTTTCTCATACATTAAAGTTATTTAACTCTCTCACCACGATCCCATAGGATATAGACGTTAAAAGTAACAAAAATAAATCCTATTCTTATATCTAATCAATTTCTATGGTTATACATTTAAATCAATTTAGCTGATTTAAATGTAAAAATAGTGCATACATCCGCGTTTATAATTTTAATTTGTAGGATTTACCTAAACTTAGACGTTACTTAGATATTGATTAGACTATCGAGACTCACAGATTGTCGTTAACGTAAAGATAATCTATATATATAACAAAGTTGGGTTTGTTACAACACTAATAACTCGAAATCTGCTGGACCAATGTTTATGGTTTTTGATTCGTTCCATTTGTCTCCGCCCCGAATAGCAGAATACACCTTGAAAACAATTAAATAAAAAAAATATGAAAGACTAGCAGCTACCTGCGGCTTCGCCCGCGTTTTCACAGAAACCCGGTGTGCGATCGGGATTAAAAATAGCTTATATGTTAATCCAGGTCACAATCTATCTGTCTTCCAAATTTCAG
>NJDC01004213.1:117668-129111 GCA_002245475.1 Calephelis virginiensis
CTTACTTTTGCTAGAGTCCTAACATCCCGGCCTGAGGTTGGCAACGCACCATTACCACCTTTGGTGTCTCTAGGCGGCGTAAATTTCTTACCATCGAGAAATCCGTCTGCTTATTTTCCTTTCATTATTAAAAAAAAGAATCCAAAAAAGGATGAGGTGCATTGTTTGGCTATGGAGTTTTTTTTTTGTGTGTAAGTAATCTCTCTCAACTCCTGAAGTGACCATAATGTCACCAAGTCAAAATCTGATTTTTGATCTTAGGGAAGTCGAGACAAAGCCTTGAACTGTATGGGCACATACATAGTTTTCGACATGCTAGGTATAAAACGTATTTTAAATGTATATATCTGGTAGTGTCCCACAAAAAACTCTGCCTAAGGGTAGGTCGAGAAGACGTGCGATAGATGAATGTGCTAGTACTTAGCCATGTAAATCCAAAGCTACAGATGGTACAGCACGTAAAGAAAACCATTCACTCGACCATAGCCACCATTGCAGAATTGCGTCCCATCTTAAAGTTGACGTTACACTTCAAGCAGAACCTAAGCGTATATGAAACAAAAATTTCTAAGAGACTGAGTGTTATACTTTCTGTCTTTTCCATACCTACTCTGATATGAAAAAGACACAAAGTATAACACTATTTTGAGAACGTTAAGAAACACATTAAAAAACATACATAGTAAAAAAAGATTTCTTTAACTAATTAAATAAATGTACTTTAAACTTAAATGATTTAAATAATCAGAATTTTTAATATAAATATTCAGAAAACCCTAGCATTTATTGAAAAATTGTTAGTAATTGGAACTACCTATGCTCTACATGTTGTATACAAAATCATAGTGTTTATTGAAAAAAAATTGAGTGTTAATAATTGAAACTACCTATGCCCTACTGCTCTCTATAAGCTCATTGCGTTTATTGAAAAAAAATTAAAAAAATAATGCTTGAAACTACTCATGCTCCACCTACTTTATACAAACTTAAAGCGTTTATTGAAAAAAAATAAAAGCGTTAATAATTGGAACTACCATATGCCCTTATATTTTATTTTTAGGCTTAACAGCTTGTTCAAACAAAAAATAGTTGTTATTATTAAAAAGATCATTTCATGAGACATGGGAAATCTAGAGTTACGAAATAATGTTTAAAAAAATAGAGTTCCGGTTTTTAACAACCACTTTGTTGCCCGCCCTACGATGTTTATTATTTATAAAACATTTATGGCTTTCGATCGCTTTTCACGACTACTTTGCCAATGTCAAGTTAGTTAATTCTTATACAGTAAATAGTCATTATGTACAAAGTCATGTCAGGCCAGGGTCTTGAGTAAAGTGGTGGCTTCGTTACTCAGGCTCATGTAGTGAGGAAATACACTAATTTTTAATGATTATTTCATATGTACACTTTCACTGAACAAAATTTATCTAATTCCCACCTAAATTAACAAATTACACTCAATATAAACACGAAATTCAATAATAATGAAAAAATTACGACCACCTTCATTCACGATGGCGCCAAAACTCCCCCCCTACGATGTTGTTAGAATATCTAATAATTAAGTTATTACATTTACGACAAAAAGTCCCATGTGTACCACAACTTTTCATGATAGAGCTGAGTTGCGAGACTTGATTTACAAGTTATGTTATTGATGGCATATAATTTATTAGTTTAGATAAGAAGTCCTACTTTTTTTAAAAAACTGAACCGAAATTACAAATGTTTTAGCATTGCTTTTGATTTATAAACAAAACAGTAATTGTATGCTAAATTTATAGTTTATATTATAAATATGTTAGAAGTCACATGAGTAAAGACTTTCCCCGTGTTGCTCCGGGCTCCAGTGCAGAATAGGCCATCTGCCTTCCTTGCCAGGCAGCTCGTAAAAGGCGAGCATAGGCTTATAATCACTAACACCATGACATCTAACTAGGTGGTAGAGTTTCGCAACGACTCGCCCGGATTGGTACCACCGCCTTACCTATTCCTGCCGCCATAACGTCAAGACGTGTTCCGGTTCGGATGGTAAGGTAGCCGGTAAACTTACTTTTGCTCGCTGCTTAACATCCCGACCTCAGGTTGGCAACACACCATTACCACCTTTCCTGATGGATTTCCTGAAGAATTTCGCACTGTCTAGAAACACCACAAGTGGTAATGGTGCGTTGCCACCATGTTGTAAGTAACCTTAAGCTTATGCTCGCCTTTTACGAACTGCTTGGTAAAAAGGCAGATGGTCTATTCTGCAAAGGAGCCCGGACCAACACGAAGAACGTAAGTTCCATTTAGAAGCCTAAACTTTAGCCTTTGTCACTCAATGAAAGTCTCCGAACACATAAAACAGCTGATACATAGCCATAATTCGTAGATTAAAATTGATTCGCGGTTCGGAAACTGGGACCTAGAGCTTAAATTATTGGTCCGTCTGTCAATGAGTGACAAAGGTAAAGAACTTTTAGAGAAATTCTTAATCTGCTTGTTCAAATTTAATGAAATCTAAAACGGACCGTATTTAAATTAATCTGTTGTAACGGTTCAAAAATGAATTGAACTATTTTCAGCAAAAGATGGCACAACCAGATTCGAGATCCAGATTCGAGAACACTCAGCTTTGGCATTGATTTTCAGGTTTTTCTCCAGTTTTGAATAGTATTAATTTTCCGACTAATAAGCGTTAGCATCAGCCGTTACCTATAAGTGCTCAGGCTTAATAAGTGAGATTTGGCGCCATGGAGAAAATGTACAACACATTGTTTTTCATGAATACGTTACTTTTACACTTCAAACAAATTTATACCCAACATTGACTAATGTTACTCAAAGTGTACACGAAACTTATTCTTTATGAAAAACTGCTTTCTCTGTGCTATCATACACATTAACTTTTCTCTTCAATTACTCTATCTATTAAAAAAACATCAAAATCCCTTGTATAGTTTTGAAGATCTAACGAAGTTATGGACAGACATGACAACAAAGCCGTTTAAATATAAAAACGAAAACCAATTTCCCTCGTCGCATCATACGTGAACATCTGGACCAATTTTACTGATTTTTTTCTGTTGTGTTAGTTACAGTCCGCAGAAGGTTCATATGAAGAGAATAACTGTGAAAATTGCAGGGTAAAAAAAACAACATTTAAATTTTTCCCACACTTACAGTAAGTACGAGTAGCTATAAATGTCAAGCGACATTTTTAGCAAATTTCCCAAGACTGCTAGCTGTAGGTGTACGTGCTGCTATAATAATAAAAAATAGTTTTATCTCTGGTTTTAATTACATGCAAACCTTTTTTAAATTACAAAACTTTACTATAATGCAGTACGAACTTAATACAGAAAGAGATAAATTGCAAGAATTTTCCCGAGTTAGTCCAGCCTCCTTTACAGAATCGACCATCTGCCTTCCAACCAGGCAGCTCGTAAAAAGCGAACACAAGCATCACTAACACCATGACATCTAACTAGGTGGTAGAGTTTCGGAGCGACTCATCCGGATTGGTACCACTATTAGAACGCCAGCGCTTACCATTGACGTATTCCGGTTCGGAGGGTAAGGTAGCCGGTAAACTTACTTTTGCTCGATGTTCAGGTTGGCAACGCACCATTAACACCTATGGTGTCTCAAGGTGGTGTCTTCCTACCATCATGAAATCCAATGTCATAAAAAAGTAAACACGATATTAAACAACGCGTTCACACGTGCTCCTTGTTAAACTGGTATTCATAATTACATAAAACTTAAACGTATGAAATTTAAACTATGAATAAAAATTACATAACACAAAAAATAAAAGATAATCAAATCACACGTTCGCACAATTTGCAACTGAGTTATTTGTCATAATTTGACCACTAAACATACACAAGAATTATTAACATTCTAGAGATAATATCGAATAGCTTTCTAAGTAAGTAGTTAATATTTTTTACATGTATACATTTTACTGTAGATATATGATTTCACGTCGGTTCTACTAACAGGTTCATGCATTTTAAAAAAAAAAATTAGAGATCCAAACGATGGAGAATAGCGGAGAGTTCCTAATAAGAGTGTGCCAATTTTCATTGATTATGAAAGCAAATAAATAAGTGGTAGTCCTGTTACGTAGAGTACTCGATTCATGTACTCTTGAACACAATACTGGCGAATTGTTAACATTTAGTTATTAGTAAACAATACTTTATTTGTTAATAATCCGCTAGTACTGTGTCAAAGTAGCTAAAATGACATACGAGATTATAATTTCCAATTTGCATGATATCGAGATCCAAGAGTAACCCTACTGATGGGAAGAGGTTGAACCGTCTTTGTCATAATTAAGCACAACAAAACTGCAAGAACTGATGAAAACAACAACAGTGAAAACCGCATCAAAATCCGTTGCATAGTTTTAAAGATCTAACCATAAATAGGAACAGACAGCGGAAAGCGACTGTTTAATACCATGTAGTGATAACTCAAAATCCACTAGTCACATCATGATAAAATTGTTATGAGACCACCTCATAAGGATAGACCTTTAAAACCCTCAATATGATTTGACTATTGATAGAGTTGTCCCGTAACATACATACAAAAAAATACGACTACTTGTAGACGTATTGATCCTATCACATTGTGAGATTTATTGTCTTCGGCTAGTCGTGGGTCCCCTGGTTGTGCGTCTGCCTACCTCTTCGGGGTCATGTGCGTGAAGATACTTTTGGTTTAACATAAAGCAGCTTGTGTGTGAACTTTTTTTTCCCCGTTTTGGTCCGTGCTCCTTTGCAGTGTAGGCCATCCGCCTTCTTGCCAGGCAGCTTGTAAAAGGCGAGCATAGGCTTACCGTCACTAACACTGTGACATCTAACTAGGTGGTAGAGTTTTAAAGCGACTCTCCCGGAATGGTGACACCACCTTACTTATTCCTATAAATTTAATGATGAGTTAAACTGTCAATTTCATAGTTATTTAACCTTAGTTAAAAGCCAACTCTAAGAAATTGCAAGTGGTCCTTATTCGAGTACTTATTTCCTTAAAATGTTAAATTAGAAATTTTAACAACATAAACATTTTTTTGTTTAAAAGCTGGTACTCTTTGGCAGGGGACAGACCATAAATTGGAAGTTGATTGAATATTAATACGTGTGATTCAATTTAATTAAATTCATTCATCTCCTCCTTTTTTGGAGTAGGTTAAAAAGTGATATAAACGAATGTCACTGTTCTTGAGACCCTGTTTCCGTTTGGTTAAAGCCTTTATTATGTAATCCGTGTAAGGATACGGTAGATAATTATCCGTAAAATATATAATAATTAATTCAGTTAACAGTTAAGTTATGTATACTACATAATATCACAAATACTTAATTTCTATGCGACAATTTAAAATCAGTGAAAACTAGATTAGCATTTGTGGCGAGGTAGCATGAATTTATCACCGAATTAAACTTAACGATTTAATAAAAAAAATATAATTAGACTTTAACGAAGTAAAATACGTAAGTTACACATAGAGTACTTGACCGCATCAAGCGCGTAAGTGGGGGTTGTAATAAAAACTCATTGTGACCTATTTTGTCTCTCACATCAACTCGATAGTCTATGCTTTACGTCGTTTTTGAAAATATTTATCTGTAATTAGTGTTCGAAATTTAATTTTGTTTTATTTTCGGAATGTGAAGGTGCTCTTCTAGAACTCGTGCATAGTGATACATTTTGGCGGGAACGGAGAAAGTAACAATGATTAAGGTAATTAGATTTTAATTTAACAAGTTTATAATTAATTTATTCAATTAATAACGCTTTTGTTTATTTTCACGGTTTAAAAATTATAATTCGCTGTTAATATACAAATATTAATTGTAACTAAACAAGTCAGTACACAATTTATAATATAGTTTTCTCTTATTTTATTATGAGTAATTATATTTTTTTATGTCATTATTTATTATTAATAATAGAATTTAAGGTGTAGCAACAATGTGACTAAACAAGCAATAATAAGGTGTAGGAAAGAAAATATTGTTTGTGTTTAACTTTGTAAACTGTTTATTTAAACATTAAAATTGTATGTCTGATACTATTAACAATTTCAGTATAATTTAGAAACTTTAATAACTAAATTTTTAAGAATTAAAAGTTTCGCAAATGCTTGTTGTCGCTAAAATTAATGAATTCTTGACTATATCTTATCCTGGAGAGAGGTTGGTAAACATATATTTTCTTTACCGGGGCTGTAGGAACAATATCATATTAGGTATTTACTTAGTAAATTATTTATTCATGATATACTTATTAAGGAATCGGGTTTTAATTCTTACATACAAATTCTTTTGAAACCTTTTTTATTTAATTGAGTGGTTATTAGAACCTACTATTTAGGCACATAATACTTACTTATTAATGATCTAACAATACCAATAGAATAAGCACTATTATAGAACTTACAGGTTAATTTTGCAATTATTGTCATTTTAACTGTAAAATCGGAGTATGATTTTTTTCTTATTTTCTTATTCAGCAGTCAAATAGAATTTTAATGTTAATCATTTTATGTCACTAGAACAGTAATCTACATTTCAGTCATTTTGAATTAGTTGCTAGAGTTAATACCTAACTAAGCCTAATTTTTTTGGTTAATTATTGATTTTCTAGATATTAATTACATATATATTTCTAAGCTTAAAATATTTGATTTTAATTTCTTGCCTTTTTGTCAGTTTGTTAGTGTGTATGCAAAAATGCGTGCATTTAGTGTATGGAAGAAAAGTCTAATTTAATATATAAGCAACAAAGAGTTTACAGATATGTAATTGTAAGTATTAGTTATTTAGAGAATAGGTAGTAATGGGGAAATGGGTTTGGGAAATTTTGCTATTCTCATATTGGCCCCGGGCCACTTTAAAGCCTGCCAGTCAAGCAGTTAAAAACGCAATGAAGCAACGATTACCCGGATAGGTAGCAGCACCTTAACTATTACTAAAAACAACACAGTTTGCTGTCAAGCTAAACTCTTAGCTCGCTCCCAAAGACTAGCGACGTAGTAAAAACCAAGCAGTAGCAACACATAAGTCATTTTCAAGAAAAAAAACGGTCGTAACGACCCTATCGCACACTAATAATAATTCAGAAATTTAAGTTACTTGTTACTAGTTAATTTATATTCCAATGTCAATCGTCAATCTGATTCAGTCGATATAGGCAGTGCAACAGCTCGTCCAGATTGGAATGTACGTCTTACCTATTCCTGCCGCCATTACTATAGTGGTCGTTATTCCATACAAGCATGAGGGATAAACTTAAATAAGTGGTCTAGTATCTTAACACCAGGGTAGTGACGAGTCAGTGAGATGTCTGTAGACAACGATTGTATTTTGCTATTAAAACTGAGTGCTTGTTCATTATTATGTAAAATAAAAAAATCTGTTATCACCACTATGGTGTTCCAATTTGGAGCATTAGATATAAGGTTGATATAACACATCCGAAAATGTTAATACTTTTTCATTTCATACTTTTCATTCATTTAAAGGAGTTTTGGCGCTATCAAAAGAGAAAATGATTGCAGTTTTTCGTAATTATTAAATTCGTGTACATATTTAGTAAAATTGGTCAATTTGGTGGCATTTTGTATAATTTAGTTCAGTTAACACATTTACACTTCTTAAAGAAATTAGTGTACAATGTATTTTTTGGTTACCACCAAATCTGACTAAATGAGCTTTAGTAAAAATGCCACCGCTTTTCCCAAGAGCCTTATGTGACTTTCTATGAAGGCAATTTTACTTCGTTTTTACCAAATTAGTTAATTTGATGCAAATTTAAACATGGCAATGGCAAATGCTAACGCTTACATCAAAATTAAAAAAAACAAAGATTTCATTCCCTAACCAGTGGGTATTTATAAACCACCGCGAGACAAGTATCCATAAAAACAATACGTGAATCTAGAGCCGCCTCCAGGTAATGTAACAGAGAGAACCTCGCAACCGGTCCATCTAGATTTCACATTGCTATTTAACCACTCGTGTATCCGTTATCACTTGCTCATTGAAATCTCAAACTAATTCCTTGATGATGTTTACTGACATAGCTTCGAACTAGGCAAGTCCTGCTCAATATCCGCCAATATCAAGAAAGTCAAGTCATCTATCACTTTCCTCATCTAAAATAGCTAAAATTTGAATACCACTAAAGTTAATAGGCAATATAAGCAGTTGCCTAAGTGCAGCCACCACAAGGGGGCCGATACTGCTAAAAAAATAAATGAAATCGGTAAAAGCTCAGTATAAAAAAAAACAGTTTTGTTAAAAATAGTTAATTTCGCCGGCTCTAATTCTTATTCGAAATTCGAAATGTACAACAGGATGTTACCCGTATTTGGTTAATATCCTCTGCATACGAACAAAAAGATCTGTTTTTTTATTATTTGATCATATTTCCCAGGTCGGGGAAAATAGAAAATGTGTTTTCAGTTTTTTTTTTAAACGTTCCGGAAGATTTGATATGTGCCCGGTTGGCGTTAAGTTTACAAACTATCAAACTGTGGAACTTTGGTTATTAGTGCCCTGGCTGTGCTTCTGCCTTTTTTGGATACGTCATATTTGGGTAACCATTGGTGAAACTCATTTTCACATACCTTATATTTTATAAGGTTTCTAACATGCTTCAGAACAAAGTGTTTTTGGGATTTATTTCCGGAAAATATTAAAATACTTTTATACAATGGTTGATTTTCAAAGGCTTCAAGTCCTAATTAAAATATAAGTCACGTACTAGTGGAAGTATTGGGTTATGCCACGCAGATAATATCACGGACTAACTAGTCCGTCTAAACATAAGCACAGATTTATTCCAAAGTTATATAAAGAAGGAAGTAAAGGGAAACGGGTGCTAGCTATCAGCACTTAGTTACTTATTATGGTTGGATAAACAAAAAGCGGTATTGATTTGCCTAACCGGCCACTTCCAGTTATATAAGCTGAGAAAATTGTTCCGATAAATCTCTCATATTTTATGATTACAAACTATGTGCACAATTTATATTATCTTCGGAATCTGTATTAACTGCCTATCTAAGTTTAATCTTCATTACTCCCTAAAGCATTAACTCTTGCCAGTTTTTTCTTGTTTTAATTATAATTTGACATGTTTTCTTACATATATTATTCATACAATTTTGCACTGCTTCTACTTGAACATATTTTCTAATTTAACTCATACTTATGTGATAAACTTTCTTAATTGTGTAAGGCTTTTAATTTCTAATAATTAAAAAGATCATCATCAGACCGCCGCGTTGCTCGCGAAGTAAAGGAGCATAGAAACATTTTCCAAACAGTATTTTTTTAACTAATGTCGTCACTGCATATAGTTTGCTTAAATATACTTTACTTCTTAGGATTAATATATTTTCCCAGGGTAAATCTCATTTGCTTCTGAATATGTGCAAAATTTAATCCAGATCGAATTAGTCAATTTGATGTGGTATCGAGTGCAAAATAGTCTACTATCTAATTTTTTGTATTATTTATTTTATAGTTCGTAATCTTCTACAATATTTGAAGTATATAACAGAAGTTACATAAACTGTTATATTACTTCTAGATCACAGGCGGTTTATAAGGTAATATTTTGTAAAATATTTTTTTTTAAATATTAGTAAAAAGACATACCTACCTTACGTTTGAAAGGGTAATGGGATGTTTCAAAGCCAAACTTGTATTTCCTGAGATAAGCACGTTTAAGAAAACATTTTATGTAAGAGGTTACCAAACAAGCAAACTACTCGCCTGATGGTAAGAAATAACCGACGCTTATATACACCAATGATGTTACAGGTGTGTCGTTGTTACAGGTACTTATTATAATGAGCCTAGCACTCCGGCTATAACACAGCGACGCACCTTGTCTTTTACTTTCTTTGTCCCTTACAATCAAAATAACCGTGTGCAATTTTGCGATCTTATTATTTAAAAAAAAAATAGATTACTAGCGTTTACTGCCCCGTTTGTGTTGGTCAAGTAATAAAGAATCCTCGCTATGCGTTTTGTCAGTAAATTTTGTCTCTGTATATAAAATCTACTGCATAACCTGTCGATGTCAAAATGTAAGTAAGTAAGTATCTTCACGCCCATATCCCTGAGGAGGTAGGCAGAATTACAACCAGGGCACCCACGACTAGCTGAAGATACTAAGTCCCACAATGTGTTAGGTGGCAAGCCTATCGCCAACCGGGCCAATATCCAATCCTGAGCAAATTTTTTTATTAGAAAATAAAAATATCACATTTTCTTTTTATTGTCTGACCCAGGATTCAAACCTGGGACGTCATAAAGTCAAGTCCAACACTTGGACCGCTAAACCACAAGGGCGATACATACATACATAAATGTAGACAGTACTAAAATTGTAGTTATTAATTTTAATATTTGTTTGATAGGTATGATTTCCGAAATAACTTTATGTAATATTAATTTTAATTGTTATTTTAGTGAATAAATTGATTTAACGAAAATTTTAATGTTTTTCTAATATGTAAATGAAGTTAAGGAAAACGAACTCTGCAAGGTTGTCTTTAACACTATTTGTTTATTTATTTTTAATTAAAGTTATACAATAGGGTTAAAGTGGCTAGCTATTATATAATAATTATTATTTAAAATAATATGCTTAATGTTGCACTGCGTGTAATAAGGTAATAAAATATTCACATTTAAAAGTGTGTAAATTGCTTTAGTCGACGCGATAAAAGTGAAATTTAGGCAAATTTAAATAGTTTTAAGTAATAAGGAACTATAAACTTAAAGAAAATTCCTATAGGCTTAAAATAACAAAGTAAGCAGGTAGTTTTTTATTACTCGTCACTTGTACAACGTGCTTTGACAACGTGCTTTTTTTTAATAACGAACCCTGTGTTGACAAGTGGGTGAACTAAAATTATTCTGTCTTATTCAGTCACAGTTCACGGTGATTGTATTTACCAACAAAATTCTATGGTCAAGTGTCCACGGGGACAAAAGTCACCAAACGACAGAGTTCTGTTTTATCGTGCACTACTGTCCTGTCTGGGGCGAATTCTTTTCCCCTTGTTGGTCCGGGCTCCTTTGTAGAATAGACCTTCTGCCGTCCTTGCCAGGCAGCTCGTAAAAGGCGAGCATAGGCTCACCGTCACTAACATCTGACAAGGTGGTGGAGTTTGGCAGCGACTCGTCCGGATTGGTACCACCGCCTTACCTATTCCTGCCGCCACAACGTCATGACGTGTTCCGGTTCGGAGGGTAAGGTAGTCGGAAAACTTACTTTTGCTCGAGGCCTAACATCCCAACCTCAGGTTGGCAACGCACCATTACCATCTTTGGTGTCTCTAGGCGGCGTGAATTTCTTCCAATATCATAAAAAAAACTACGTATTCTACATATCTTATTAGTTTAATAAAAAATCACTAGAT
>NJDC01004214.1:0-12583 GCA_002245475.1 Calephelis virginiensis
GTTTTGAGTCAAAAAGCTAGACTCGCTTTGCATAATTCTGTGCTCATTCCAATGCTATTGTATGGAAGCGAGAGTTGGGTGTGTCAGAAAGAGCTTGAAAGTAGGAAAAATGCGGCCAAAATGAGAGCACTACGGAAAATCTGCGATGTAACGCTCGCTGACCGCATTCGTAACAGTGAGATCCGAGAAAGAGTGGGACTGAAAGAAAGTGTTGGTGTTAAAATGCGAAAGGGCATGCTCCGCTGGTTTGGTCATGTGGAAAGAATGACAGATGAAAGATTAACAAAGCAGATATAAAAGGCGAATATGGATGGATGTAGGTACCCGGGGAGACCAAGGCTGACATTTCACGATCAGATCAATCGGATATTATCCGAGGGTGGTGTCAAGAGTCTCCGAAACTGGCGTGTTTGTATAAAAATGGTTATGAATGTGAAGGAAGCAAGACAGGTTTGTCAGGATCGTGAGGTCTGGCACTCAATACTCTCTGCCTACTCCGTAAGGGACTTGGCGTGAAGATATGTATGTATGTATGTATGTGTGTACTTTCTTCAAAACAATAATATTTGACCTTATAGTGTTGCTACTTGCTTTTTATCTTAATTTTTTGCAGGGAATTATGAACCAAGTTTAAAGCTTTCGAATCAAGGACTGAAGGAGAAACCAAACATGTTTTGGTAAATGTTGCATATCTTGAAATTAAAATGTTTGAAATCAGTTATTTTATAAACCTACTAGTCTCTTGTGAGTGTAAAATACAACGTTAAAATTTTATCAACTATATTTTAAAAGAATGGATGAGATGGCAAATCCGCTAATTTTTTTTTGTCAGATCTTCTCAATAAATGTTCTACCATCTGGTGATAGATTTATGGAATACAGTGAAATATTATATTGTATAATTTCTGTTCATATGGAAACTGAATAACTAAGAGCAGCGCCGAGAGCTTAGCATGAAAAATGCTTTTTAATAAAATTTAGTACGAACTGTAATAACAAAATGTAGTTTGCATTTTAAATATTACTCATTTAGGAGTGTCTTCATCAGTATATCTTTAATTATTTTTCACCATAAAAATATGCACGGTAAAAAGTCTTTTATTTTCCTTTTGTCCTTTTGTGTTCATATTTGTCCAACGTGGCAGTTGTTTACTATTTATAATTTATTGATGTATTTTAATTTATTTAATTACTATCCAGTTTACGTTGGATTTCAATGTAAATACTAATCTGATCTAATAGGAACAAAATAAAATTTTATAAGCTTAATTTATATATGTCACCGCTACCTATAGCCTAAGTTTTATCGATATCGATAAAAAATAATACAATTGCTTAGCAGCTGTACTTTATCCGTGAGGTTCGTACTTATGTAAAAACTGACATTTACGTGACGTTTCGTTGTTAACATAGTGCCATGTAAACTGATTTTTTTAAAGTACTAAGCACGCTTGAAAATCAACGTATAACGAAACGTTGGTCGTAGCGCCATTTTGAACGATGACCCTGACTAACTCATGTGTGACAATTTTTTTTATTATTAGTTAATTTGCATCAGGATCCTGTTTCTCGAATAGACGTATTTTCGCACTTAACACATACAAAATGTTTGCATGTGTGTCTGCTGCTATAGGCTGCACTACCAAAAAATTAATATATATACAAGTGTTATTAAAATATTGTTGTTTATAATATTTTCGTTATATTTTAATAAAAATCTCATTATTCAATTATTTAGGTAAGTGCTGATTTTTCATATTATTTATTTGACTTAACCGGTCACACAGACTTGCAAGTTTGAAATCCGAAGCTGCCATTATTATAAATACATTAATTGATTCGTGACGATATTTTGTGTTAAGTGAGTTGTGATTTCGCCGCATCATTTCAATTTAAAGATTACGGTGTTTTTACTGGTCTCAAGTGTTTATATTTTTACAAAAGGACGTTCGGCGTATTATAGTTACGCCAGAAAACTTTTTAGGTTACCTTGCTAGTGATTTTTAGAAAATGGTGAAATCGGTGAATTTTGTTTAAAATGACCATAAACGATCATACTAAAACGGCAAATGAAGACATGAATGTGATTTATAACAGATTTCCTAAGCTGCTCCTATTGTTTTTTGCATTTGCATCAGACACAAAAAACGATTAATGAAATGTTAAAAAGTTAAGATTTAAATTGTTAAAAAACAATTTCTGTTTTACTTGTTATTTTCTATGCATGACATAATTGCCTTATTTGATAATTGCCTTTAAAATTTTCTACTTATTGTATGTTATTGTTCGCGTTTATAAGTGTTTTTTGTAAGTTGAATAAACGATATTGTGTTTTCTAAATTTTAGTGGCAATTTGTTTTTTTTATCAAGAAATTAAAAAGTATTTAAATATTAAATATAAAAAGAATCCCATTCCTAGTAGTTTTCGTTTGCTATACCTACGGGGCGCCACTGTCTCGTAGCTGTGTAAGGCTATGGTTGCATTTATTGTATATGTGGTTACAATTCTACTCACAGAGTGAGTAATATTGTTCTGTGATTTGCATCTTTCTGGGGCCGGCTAATACTACTTTTATGCCATGCTGCCATGTCTTCACGCCGCATTGGCAGCATAACGCCATGTCTTCCGTATTAATTAACTGCTTTATTCATAAAAAGTAGTTAAATAACCTCCTAAACATTGCCTAACTAATCATTTGATTAAGCCTTAAACATTGTTTAAAAATTTGATATTCATAAAGTACATTTTGACAATGCTTCGTTAAATACTGTTTAACTTGGTAGGTTTCGGAAAAAATATGGCTGTAGGCGCATTTCTTTTGCTGAAGTGAATTAAACAATTGTCATCCGTTGTCTACATCGTTGTTTCTGAATACAGTGTCGGGCATCTATAACCTCTTGCTAAAGAGTATTTATATTCCTTGTCTATAACTATCTACCTGCTAATGTGCTGGGCACTGGCTGGGCCTGGGCTATGTAACGTGTTGGCGTTTTTTAAAAAAATGTGATGCCAAAGTTCAATACTACTCGTATAACATTACATGTGGACAGTTACTTTACTCTATGGTACCACAATAAAATTAAATTTATTAGAGTAAATAAAGTTGATGCAACATAGACACAAAACGTTTAAACTGATACACTGCATTTTAAAAATAATGTTATTAATGCATCTACATTATATTATTAAGCTAAATATAAAATGATGTCATTTCTGTAATATTTTCCCCCATGGTGGTTCGAGTTCCTTTGTAGAATAGACCATCTACCTTGCTGTTAGACAGCGCGTAAAAAGCGAGCATAGGCTTACCGTCACTAGCACCGTGACAACTGACTAGGTAGTGAGTTCCGCAGCGACTCACCCGGATTAATACCACCGCCTTACCTATTCCTGCCGCCATAACGTCAGCGCTTGCTGTTGAATTGTTCCGGATCGTAGAATAAAGTAGCCGGTAAACTTACTTTTGCTCGGGGCTTAACATCCCAGCCTCAGGTTGGAAACTCATCTTTGCCACCTTTGGTGTCTCTAGGCGGCCTGAAATTTTCACCATCAAAAATCTGTCTACTTTTTTGCTTCGAATATCATAAAAAAATGCTCTGAAAAACTATTCGTTTCTTCATAAGAGGTATAGGCCATCTCCATAATAAAAAATATTGTTACAGTAACCGGCACGGATCTTGAGTGCTGACCGTTTTATGCGCAGAAGTCATTTTTTAAATATGTTTAGTGGTATGAAGCGCGGGGGGCGAACACAGTTTGTCGTTTCAAACTACGTGATTGGTTCTCAGCATGTCTCGTTATAATGGTAAGTTTAGATTTGCTCTCGAAACTGTCACTGCGCGTTTCGCGGCAACAAATACACTATCGTGCATACTCAACTTTTCATATACAACATCAATTTTATTTTTGGGCAAGTTGATTGTTTATAGTAAAATTTTCAATGTAGCTTAATAAAAAAATATATAAGTAATTAATCCCATTAAGTAACATTATACAATCATGAATTCACAGACTTTATTAAGTTATTATTACAAAAAAATTATGGTTTTTATATGGCATAGAGTTGATGGTTCTGTCGAATAGGTGATCCGATCTTATAATTCCTATAGATACGTTCACGTCTCTGAAAAAGAGGTAACAGCGATTGCCTCCTTTTAGACTTGTTTGCGTGACGTGTAAAGATGTGCAAAATTTTTGATGCGATGTATCACTGTTGTTGCTGTTGTTGTCGCATAGCAAACGAACTAATTGAGTATAGTAAAATCAGGCGCCGTGCTACCACGTTTTGCTCCATACGATATTTATTAGCTGACCGTAATAACACACTGTTCTTCATCACATCTACCATAATTTGATATGTGTATACGCTGTTCGCGTCGACGTGTTAAATTTGCCCAATTTTTGAATAAAAAAATGTAGTACAAGGAAAAAAGAAATCTACTGCTCGAAATAAGGTGTCTACAGAATTTCAATCAGCCGATGCATGTAATAAGTTTAAGAAGTTCGACTTACTTTCAAGCAACTACAACGTATTCATCCCACGATTCGATATAACTAGGATAGGAGTTGTCAAAAAAGTCCTAACAGATTGGACCCCTCGAAGAATTGGTTACAAACATTAGATGTCCAAATGAATCTGTTCGTGCCAGTAAGGTTAGGTGTTTAAATAAAAGGCTCCAAAAAGAAGGTAAAACTGTTTTGTCACCAACTACTACTGTGGTCCTAACCTTTTTAGGCCAATCTCTACCCAACAGAGTGTTTTACTACTATACCTCACTAACAGCAAATTAGTACGATCTACCTGTGATACAGTGCAGAAACTGCTGCAGGTTTTGTCATGTCGCGAAGCAATGCCGATCCAAAGCCAGAGGTTACAAATGTGCACAACCACATAGAGGATAGTTGACCCATTGATGAAAATAACTTATCATGTTTGCTATACTCAGGTAATTATGGCTACTTGTCCTTGTTGTCCTGAACATAATAGACAAAGAGGTTTCAAAACGTTTATAACTCAGAAACATGTCAGTTACTTCGATGCTTCAGCACGTTCCTCTAGAGTTAGGGCCCCTCACTCCAACCATGCAAAAGCATCTTGCTCTTCACAATCCACTATCCCTCATTAAAACCTATCATCTTCTGTTCTCCCCTCGACCAGTTCTGCGAAAATCATTTGACAAATTAGCTCATGCTCAAATTACTAGCACTCCTAAGCCAATGACAAGCCAATTGTTGCACACTGTCTAGTCAACCAAAACAAATAGATAACAGCATGGTTTTCCTCACAAGGTTTTTTAAATGTACCATCAATTTTAAAAGTGAAGTATATCCACCAGAGTCTTTGAAAAGTATACAAGAAGCGCTATCCACTTTGGAATATTTTTTATGGCAATAATAATAATGGCTCCTGTACAGAATGTCCTCCAGAAGAATTGCAGGAAGATTGATAAATCTTTTGTTTTTCAATATATCAATATCCCTACCCATAGTCCAAATATAAATATAGTTGCAAATGTAATTTACAATACTACCTATATCTCCATATATGTCCCCACCCTAATTTGAATGTTTTACAAGAATTGAAACCAATATTGTTGCAAGTCATTTTTGCCAGTGTGTTATCATTGATGATTTGAATGTGCACAACATTCTGTGGGGCTCGAATTGAAGTGACTCTAATTCCAGCCTCTTTGTTGACCTTCTAGACAAGTTGATTTTTTTTGTTGTTAACAATGGGACGCAACCCGTAGGGTGTCACCTCTCCAAAATCCTAGCGCCGTTGATTTAACTTTAGCTTCCCCTAGTCTTATTGCCACAATGATCTCTAAAGCCCTTCGTAACTATTAAGAAATTGATCATTTCCCGATAATAGTATCTATGGGAACCCCCTGCAACCTTCTTCCTCCGCCATCCCATCTCTATTGAGATACAATTTATCAGGGGCCCTCTGGGGGACATAATCATTGTGTTGGAGTGCCAGGATCACAGATGTAGTACTTCAAGCATTACCATATCCCTGCAACTGGAGTCTAGATCTATACATATACCTAAGTAAACTAGCTGACCTGGGGGGTGATTATGTAACTCAGTTACCAACTCAAAATGGATGAGTGTACATCGAATCTCTGTCAAATGACGTGTTTTGTATTTGCTATCTCCAGTGATCAACAGAAATACAATAGAGATAGCAAACACAAATGACGTCATTTGATGTACACTTTTACAGTTTGAGTTGACAACTGAGATACATAATCACCCCCCCAGGTCAGACTATTCTAAAGCTACCGAAGCCCGAATCATTTTATTATCTCCTGTCACTGCTAAAAACTTAACGAGCACACACACATAGGCACACAAAGAGCACACGTCATCCTTGTTAGTAGTGTATCCAGATACACATACCCCGGTAAAAAAAATCCGTTCAATATAAAATCCCATCTCCTCCCTGGTGGGACTCGGAGTGTATGGATGCAGTTCGGCATCGCAAAGCAGCTGAAAACAAGTACTCCCAGAGTCTTAGCATGAAAAACTACATTGAGTTTATAAAGGTTTCTGCCTCATGTAAATATCTTCTATCCGCTAAAAAATCTGCAGGTTGGCGATGAGTATGTCTTTACAGTTAAAACCTTTAAATAGTTGTCAGTTGTTATATTTGATACCATGTACATTTACATCTAAAAGTCCCAGACAGTGTACAACTATTGAATTGAAATAATCATAAAATGTTATTGGTTGTTGAGACCTAGCCTAAGCAAAATATCATATGCCTTGTACATCTTTTACATTCACAGACTACCTATCTAGAAACAATATTCATTTGCAATTAAAACTTTATTTAATTTTTGTCTAGTCATGGTCTGTCTCACAATCATATCTACATTTTGAATTATATGCATTTTTGGTAAAAAAAAATTAAATAAAAATGGCAATAGATGTACAGTAATAATATAATTCAATGTTGTTAGAATTATACAAACAAAATAAAGAAAAATAAGGGATAAGAGTTAGGAAGTGCCGTTAGTGACAATTCACGACATCATAAATTTTGACAAGCCCTTAAAAAACTTAATGAAAGCAAATAAATTGATTCCCAATGAAAAATCTGTGCCATATTAAAAAAAATAGAAATAAGATACATTAAAAAGTTTTACAAGATTGTGGCAGTTTTTTAAATGTTTTAATTTAAAATAATGACTGCACATTTAAATTCTTACTTATTAGGAGGATAATTAAATTTCACAATGAGACTTTTTATAATTAAAAGTGTTTTAGGAATTTTACTTTTACTTTTAATAATTAAAATCACAATTATTGTGAGAATGACCCGGCAGACCAAATAATAAATTTAAAATCGTTGCTTCGAAATAATAGAAGCGGTGAGCCGGATCGCTCAACGCTTCAAAAAAATATGGAAATGGTGTTAGGGCAGGCCCGAACACAGGTGTATGTTCATTCTCGTGTTTACACTGCAGGATGGGTTGTTTACGAAATATTAAAAATGTAAAAAATAAGTGAGTGTCCAAATTGTTGGCACAGCCTAATTCGAGTTATTACCAGTAGTGTCCGTGACTGGATATTACAAATAGAATATACTGCTGGCCAGAACTAACTAAACTACCGATCCTAAGATGTAGTTAAGTATTTCGGTACAATTGTTAACGATACAAATGAGTACTTGAAAAGTAGTGCACATAAAATAATCTTTTCTCTTCTATAAAATGTGCTGTAATTTCCAAGTATTAATTTAAATTTATTAACTGTGACGAGCTTAGAGAAGAACAATTTGACCATTTCCTATTTATAACGATAAGGTTCTAAATAATAAAAAAGTGCAGTGTAATAAGTAAATTTTAAATTGCACAGATGTTTTCCGTCTACAAAATCGCGTATTACCCAATGTGCAAAGTAAAGCATTTGAAAAAATTTAAAAAAGCTTAAAAACAAACGTCTGAACAAATATCTACTTCGTTTTATTCATTCCAAAATTAACTATTTGTTTCCAAATCAAAAAATTAAAAGTATTATGGATGTGTGTGCTACAAACTTCAAAGTGAGGCACAACGTGCCATGCTTTCTTGTCTTTAGAAAGTCCCATTGCATAAAAAAGTAACTGTCGTGTATTGTCAACTTTGTCCTGTAATGGCAAAAATATTTGTTTCCAAGATGATAGTCTGTACGTAGTACTCTAATTGGTCTGTGGTACTAAGACCCTTCTCTTAAAACGTAGTGATTATATTCTCTTTGGTGCAAAGCTTTGGTGCTTCCTTTTTAAATACCGCAATTGATATTTTTTGACTGTTGATATTTTTTTAAATATCGAACTTTCGATATATCGATATTTTTAAATATATCAATATCGGAGTTTGATGAATCGAAAAAAATATCGATATTTCGATATTTTTTAAAATTTTATGTTATCGGCAAGTCAGCTCAAAAATAATTTACAAAGCTTGTAATTCAATATTTAACAAATTATCAATTTAAATAAAATAATTGTGCGTAGTGCGTACCCACATTTATATGTATGAGTGTTTTAAAATACTCGTCACGTAGTTTTGTGTGTTAGTTGTTTAACAACACGATTATTAGGCACTAAAAGAGAGGCAATTCATGCAGACGCTACAGATGTAACAGAAGAAATAAATTATTTAACAGCTAAATGTTTAGGTACTATTAGTCCAAAATTTTAGTGCACTTGATTACTTTGAAATATAGCTGGCAAGTGCACTCTCACACAAGTTTCAATCGAAATTTATGCAAACGTGAAATTTAGTAATTAGTTCCTCCATCTTCACTAGCATAGAAAATGGTAAAATGTAATAGTTCCACGTAACCCGATCATTTCCACAGATTTTACTTACCAAATCAAAAGTCTACAATTTTCCATTTTAAATAGTTTCCCTATGACCACTAACAAAGCGAGTAGAAAAACAATGCTTTTCCTATGATCAGTTGTACTTAAGTCGCGTATGTTCAATGGCCAGAAACTTTACATTATTTCCCTAATTGGAAATAATATAGAAAATATCGTATACACTAGTGTATTAAGGTAATGTTCTGTTGCGAGAGCTGTTCTGCATTCTGTTCTCTACCAAAATAGGGAAATTATGTTACCCCAAATATTTCCATTTTAATATCGAACTATCGATATATCGTCCAAAAAAATGTTAGTAATAAATATCGATATTTCTATATATCGATATTGTATCAAGAGTCCATCGCAGTCTGTGCTATTCTAATTTCACAGGTACCTTGCAAGTTGCAATTGCTTTATCTAGTTGATTAAATTATTCCTGGCAGACTTTAATAGGTTACTTGTTACATTATATTGAAATTATTAGTAATAACATGGAAGACAATACACCTCAGTCAGCTGAATATCAGAAAAACAAAGAAGAATGCAATTCAAAGAAGAAAAACAAAAACAAGAAAAAACGCAGTGGAGGTGATGGAGATAATCGAGGTGCTAGCTCCGCAGACGGAGTAATATCACTCAACAACTCCAGCGATGCTCCACAAAATATTTCTCTAAAGGATTTGAAGATGGCTATGGAAGTGCTTAACTTGCATCAGAAACCAGCTAAAACGACCGAAGAAGCTTTGCATAAATCTTACCAGTTTTGGTCTACGCAACCAGTACCAAAGATGTATGAAAAAATAATTTCGAACGAACCAATAGAGCCACCCAAAACTCCTGAAGAAATTCGATCTGAACCTTATTCATTACCTGATGGATTTCGTTGGGATACTCTCAACTTAAACGAACCTCTCGTTTTAAAAGAACTTTATACGCTACTGAATGAAAATTATGTAGAAGATGATGACTGTATGTTTCGGTTTGACTACCAAACTGACTTCTTAAAATGGGCACTTCAACCCCCAGGATGGAAAATGGACTGGCATTGTGGTGTACGTGTCGTCAAATCTGGTCGTCTAGTGGGCTTTATATCAGCTATTCCAGCTGAGCTTAAAATTTATGATGTAACTCAAACAGTTGTAGAAATTAATTTCCTATGTGTTCATAAGAAACTGCGTGCTAAGAGAGTGGCTCCTGTGCTGATAAGAGAAATTACTCGAAGAGTCAATTTGAAAGGAATATTCCAGGGTGTTTACACTGCTGGAATTGTACTGCCTAAACCTATTGCTACTTGCAGATACTGGCACAGGTCTCTTAATCCTAAAAAATTAATTGACATAAAATTTAGTCACCTCTCTAGAAATATGACAATGCAAAGAACGCTTAAATTATTTAAGCTTCCGGACTTACCAAAGACACCAGGATTTCGAAAAATGGAATTGAAGGACTGTGAAAAAGTGGTGAATCTTCTGAATACATATCTGACTAAGTTTGATCTGGTGCCTATATTTTCTGAGGAAGATTTTAAACATTGGTTTGTTCCACAAGTAGGAATAATTGATAGTTATGTTGTGGAGGCTACTGATGGTTCTATTACTGATTTTGTAAGTTACTACACTCTACCATCTACTGTTGTTTATCATCCAGTGCATAAGACACTTAAAGCTGCATATTCTTTCTACAATGTATCTACAAAAACACCATGGGTAGACCTAATGTTAGATGCTTTGATAACTGCAAAGAATTGTGGGTTTGACGTGTTTAATGCATTAGATTTAATGGACAACAAAGAATTTCTAGAGCCGCTAAAATTTGGCATTGGTGATGGTAATTTGCAGTACTATTTGTACAATTGGAGGTGTCCCAGTATAGCCCCAAACAAAATTGGTCTAGTTCTACAGTAACTACAACTTGTGATAAAAATCTATATTTGCTGTTGCTTTCATTTAAAAAAAAATGTAGTGTTTTTTTTATTATAATTTACCATCCACCTTACAGTTGTATTGATTAAATTATTGAAATTTTTAATATTACATAAATATTAAATTTGTGTAAATAAATTATGAGTTGTTATTTTTTTTGTTTTTTAATTGTTATTTTTCAAAATTTAATGTTTGTAAATCATGTAAATATCTATGATGTAACATGATGGTTTAAATGACCACCATTGCATTTATGCATATGAGTATATTTATAACATGTGAATGCAATGAACATAAAAATGTGAATATAATTTGACATTCAGTTCATTTCAATAAATTTCTTCAGCTTTGTTGTTGAAAGATTATTTTCAGAGTACAAAAAAGAGCACAACTTGTTCCATGATACAATATGACAGCATTGCTGTGAACAAAGAGCATTGTTGGTGACATACAACCTGTCAACCAAACTGTATGCATACAGATTGCAATTCTTTAAAAAACTTACAAACACACAGCTGATGATACGTCATTAATATTTATATGTTACACATTTGTAGGTATTATGAGGCACATTGTTTCAGCTTGGACCATCTCTAATGTAATATCATGTAACCCAATTTTTTATAAGTTTGCAGTTTTTTTTAATACACGAAGCAATTTGTATTTTCACGCCCATATCCCGAAGAGGTAGGCAAAGGCACAACCATATATATATGCCAAAGATGTTAAGTCTGACAATGTGGCCCTTTGGCGATAGCACATGATATCCAATCCCTGGCAACATTATTTTTATTAGAAAATTGGAAATACGCAATTTCTATTTTTTTGTTGACCGGCCCGGGGATCGAACCCGGGACCTCAAGAACTTAAGTCCGACGCCGGACCGCTAAACCACAGAAATTTGAGTCAGCAAAATTCTGACAATATGTAACTCATGCCTGGAAATTAATCTATTTCAAGAACTTAATTGGAAAATAAAGTAGATACCAAGCTTAACACTATGTCTTAAGTAAGTAAGTATCTTCACGCCCATATCCCTGAAGAGGTAGGCAGAGGTACAACCAAGGCACCCACGACTAGCCGAAGATACTAAGTCCCACAATGTGATAGGTGGCAAGCCTATAGCCAACCGGGCACAATTCCAATCCCGACCAACATTTTTTTTATTTTTTTTATTAGAAAATTTGAAAAATCCAATTTTCTTTTTGTTGGCCGACCCGGGATTCGAACCCGGGACCTCATGCAGTCAAGTCCAACACCCTGACCGCTAGACCACAGAGGCGAACACTATGTCTTACTTTAGATAATACATTGATTTACTACTGCATTCAATTTTACCGATAAGGCGTCACTTCTGAGCTGACAATCTTGTTTGGTTTTATTTCTTCCCCCTGGTGACATCAATGTAAAGTACGCAATTTTCGCCATTCATCATAATTAAAGCTAATCATTGTGTTGGAGTGCCAGGATCACAGATGTAGTACTTCAAGCATTACCATATCCCTGCAACTGGAGTCTAGATCTATGCATATACCTAAGTAAACTAGCTGACCTGAGCCCCGAGTGTAATGGCAACGTCAAAAATCATCTAACGTAACTTTCGCGTTAGTGAGTAAACTTGTAACATGTAGTTACACGTTTTAAGTGCGAGTGTAATGCCATTTGAAAACCGTATCACTAATCACTGAGTTAGGTACAAGTTTACTCACTAATGTCTGCGTTTATAATACGAAAAAATCATATGTAGATAACAACATATGTCATTGTTTAAGGTGGGCATAGTTTCTAACGTTGTCGTATTAC
>NJDC01004214.1:13372-29810 GCA_002245475.1 Calephelis virginiensis
TATAGTGACCACTAGAGGCGCTGTTCAAAACCCTATACAAATTTGAGTTAAAAACGTAAACGCGATGGTAAGTGAAAACTACATGTGGCCAATAAACTCGGGGCTCTGGGGGGTGATTATGTAACTCAGTTACCAACTCAAAATGGATGAGTGTACATCAAATCGCTGTCAAATGACTTGTTTTATATTTGCTATCTCCAGTGACCAACAGAAATACAATAGAGATAGCAAATCCCAATGACGTCATTTGATGTACTCTTTTGCAGTTTGAGTTGGAAACTGAGATACGAAATCACCCCCCTGGTTAATTTCAAATCACCTGACAGCTTATAATAGCTTGTATGGTAAAAACAAAGAGTAAAGTAACTGTCCATAAAGGAAGGTAAAAATTTGTGCAATTTTAGTCGACAATACAGTGCTGTAATAAGTGAATGAAATTGTGTATTATCTTGCTTGCTTTGAGCTGGAATAAGAGGTACAGGGTAGATATAGAAAGAGATAGATGTGAATGGAGAATATGTGCAGGGAGTAGAATGCAGCGTTGGGTTAGCTATTTCATAGTGAGATTTAAAGTCAGTGTGCTAGACACGGTTAGCATGATTCTGTGTTTATCCCAAAGTTACATAATGGAAGCGAGAGTTGGGTGTGTCAGAAAAAGCATGAAAGTAGGATAAATGCGTTAGAAAAAAAGAGCGTTATGTAAAAGCTGGTTTTAAGGTGACAGTGATATCAGAGAAAAAGTGGATTTGATAGTAGTGTTGGTGTAAAACAGGACTGGAATTATAGATGAAAGACAAACAAAACAGATACACAATTCGAATGTGGATGAATGTAGGTATCCGGGGAGACCTAGGTTGATATTCCACGATCAAATCCACAGAACACAATACTCTGACGAGATCAAATCGGTCGGGGATAGTGTCAAGAGCTCAGACTACTTAGAGATACTAAGTACATAGCTACGTCTGGCAGAGATAGCTCTGAAGCGATAAGACCGCCTTAGATGTGTATTATATTGTAAATTTTGATGCATAATAAAGTGTATTTATTCATTCATTCATTCAGAAAATGCCAAATCAAAGGTGAATAATAATTTTCCTGTCGCCATAACGTGTTCCAGTTCGGAAGGTAAGGTAGCCGATAAACTTACGTATGCTCGATGCCTAACATCCTAGTCTCGGGTTGGCAACGCACCATTACCAACTTTGATGTCTCTAGGCGGCTTGAATTTCTTATCAGGAAATCCGTCTGCTTGTTTGCCTTCCAATATCATAACATAATTAAACTACGAGTTCTTTGTCTGTAATTACTATAATACCTATGTACTTATTACTAGCATTTACAGAACGATCGGTAAAATATAAATTATCAAATGAAGTACATAATAAATTCAAATTGTATGTATTTTTATGAATTATAGCTTTTTCTTTCCCAACCTCTTAAGGAAAAGAGATAAAAAGCAGAGATAGAGTAGGTAACCACCTAATCTATCTCTGCTTTTTATCTCTCCGCTCAATTTCGACAGGACCGGTTCAGCAGATGCGGCGTGATTCGGGACCGAGAAACAGACAAAAAATCAAAATAATACATTGTGTTCTGCTGCCTATTTTTTGTCGCCCTAAATCTATTTTTTTATATCTGCTGTAAAGAATGCACTTTGATTATGTAGCTTTATAGTAGGCACCTATAGATAAAATATTTTTTTACTTAAGAAAACACAGAACCGTGTTATGGTATAAGCCTGATGATAAGAGATAGCAGTGGCCTTTATACAAAAATATAGATGTTACAAGTGCGGCACGACGCACTAGTAAGTAGGTAGGTACTTAACTTACGCTCATCTTCTATGAGCTGCCATGCACAAGCTTGATAGGCGGACTAACTTAAAAACAATCATTATAAAATAGCAATAGCTGAATAGCAAAAAGCTGGGGTGTCTACAGAGTTCCTAACATAGTCAATTTAATTTACTGTAGCCGCCTAATTAATAAACATATACCTACTAAAGTAGATGTGAAGTTGATATTATAGTCTGTATCGCATTGTAATAAAGACCGTTGTACCTACTTGTAGATACATACGTCTTTATATAATTTGTGCTTTGGAGTACTTTACTCCGTGTTTATGAATAAGACGGTTACCTAGGTAGAGTACTTCTAGGTTCAACCTTAATGTTTTTCTTATAATGTGATATACATCGACTATAATTACAACATAATTTTACTCCTATTTTAGTCCACGTTTATTAATAAGAGGGTAAAAGTATTTCTTTCGTCATTTTAAAATTTATAAGTATCAAATGTCCTGTCTGTCTTCGGCTAGTCGTGGTTGTACCTCTGCCTACCCCTTCGGGGATATGGGCGTGAAGATATTTTTGACTACTCTATGTGCCCATATCAATTAGATGCTGACTGTACTGTAATTAGGTACTAAAACCAAGTACCTAAGCATAATTATAAAGTTTGTACGTACCATGTAGTAGTGATTTATTATTGTACTCTTACAAGTAAAAGCGTATAAGTAAATATTATAAAATAAAAAAAATATAAATTATTTTTGTTGGTTCAGCTTATTTATCTTGGGGGGAAAGGGGCCTATTCGATGAATTTGCAACGGGCCTCGAACAGTATAGTTACGCGGTTTGAATTGAAGTCTAATTTAAGCTTCAAATAGCACACAAACAAATAGGTAATATTTGATTATTTAATTTACTACTTATTAAAAAATTTGATTCATGAGACCGACCAAAGATAATATTTTCTTGATTCTAATATCGCGATATCGCAAGTATTGAAATGGGCTATTACATTTGTCAATAATATCATCATCAGTATTCAGTTGTATTTACTAGAGTGAAGTTATGTTTCACATTCGGTTAAAATTAAGTTAATACGAATTCTACATGGATAACAGTAGAAAAGCAGTGCCGGGCTCCTTTGTAGAATAGACTATCTGCCTTTCAGTTAGTTAGCCCGTAAAAGGCGAGCATAGTCTTACCGTCACTAGCACCGTGACATCCTACTAGGTGATAGAGTTTCACAGCAACACGTCCGGATTGGTACCACCGCCTTACCTATTCCTGTCGCCATAACTTGCTTGCCGTTGACGTGTTCCGGTTCGAAGGGTAAGGTAACCGATAAACTTACTTTGGTTCCCAGGTTGGCAACGCACCACTACCGACTTTGATGTCTCCAGGCGGCACGAATTTCTTACCATCAGGCAATCTGTCTGCTTGTTTGCCTTCCATTGATTCGTTTAGGTCATTATTTCCTTCGTTAACATTACTATCAATAACAGTGCGTATGCGTATTTCGTCATAGTCACTACTCACACGTTGTTCCGTCATGGGTGCAAGCGCATACTGACATAAAAAAAAAACGACGGGTTGCACTCCGGGAGTGCCGGCAGAAGTGAAAACTTGAATATTAACGTTGTGCATGCTTGATATTTTGGAAAAGATTGGGAATAATTTTACACGAATTACTTTAATCATCAGTATGCAATTACTATCATTTATGTGGTAGAATACAATATTCATTTATTGCGCTATCGTACACAAACATGACAACACGAACATTCGCGCAAGCGCCGTCTTACGAAATTTCAGGTCACTTCAATTTCGCGGGTGCTTTTATTTCAATATTATTGAAGCCACGCCCACTGAATATCGTGGATTTCAAGATTTCCGGAAATCTTGTGATATTATCACGATAACGCGATACAGATTATTACAGTCAACATTATCATGGTATCGTGATATTATTGATAATGTAATACTACCCTATGACATAATTATTATTTTATTTTTCGATTTTCCAAATCTAGTTAATATGCTTTAATCAAAAGTAATAGAAATTACGATTACAAACTAATAGTTATTAATCACCAATACGATTACTTTCTTAATTTCCGTAATCTGTAATCATGATTAAAGATTACACTATGTAATCGCAATCCGAAATCATTAACCTGATTACATTTTGCCAAACTCGGGTTGTATCTGCTTATTTAATCTATGATAATTGGGTTAAAAAACAAGCACACTCGATACATCATTCCTCCATTTTTACGTACATATCTAGACACGAGCAATCCTTAGGGTAATCCACATCCTGACGTAAGAGTCCAGTTCCCCGTGCGTACCGCCTACCTGCCTGACTTCGGGTGACTAAATTCCCCGCGCGCCTATAAGTTGGACGCCCCAATGTTCAAACTGAGACCAAAGTTACGTCCTATAGTTTGCAGGGCCCAGTGTCCTTCAGATCAGTACTATTAAGGTTTGCTTTTCCTTATTCACAAACTATCTAATCCGGCAAACTTCGTATCTCTTGACATCAGTTCATATAAACCGTTGGTAGCTAAATCATTGGTTTTCCCATTTACCGTGCAATTTTCCCATTTTGTTCTGCATAAGAACCCTCTCCTGACTAACCAACACAACAATAAAATAATTCGCAAAATCGGTCCAACCGTTCAGGCGTGATGCGATGACCACACGAAAAACGAGTTCAATTGAACAACCGGTTAAGTTATTAAACGAAAAGCGAACTATCGAAAAGCCTCATACCACCAACACTCCGACAAAGGATAGCGACGCACCTATAACATCTGTTATGTTGACTAGACACGGTAGTCTCTTGTTATTAGAAGAGCAGTAAGTTTATTCGTTGTAGCAAAACGGCATAGCTGATGTTAAAAAGTCGCAGTACATACTGACTCCAAACAGCTAAGATACTGTTTCTCATCCTCATTGGAAAGCGCATGTAGATTAATAATACTAAATTATTTATACACTTGAAAATTTTCTTTTCGTTTTTTGCATGTCAATATCAGTATGCTTAGAAAAGTGTAAGTGTTATGAATTCATAAATATGAAGCAAGTCTTATTACACAGTAGTCAGTTTAAAGTAAACTAAATCTATGGGAGTAAATCCTGTTTAATGTGAACATTAAATAAAACATCATTTATTGAATAGAATATAATTTGTAACAATTCATTACAAATTAAAGTCAGTTACATTGGGGACCAAGCTTTCAATACAAGGTAAATCCAACAATAACTGACAGGAAATGAAAGATAAATTGCAAGAAAAAACCCAGCTCCGAAAGAGGAGAAAATAGGAGGAAAAATAAAACGTAACTTAAAACAAACTTCTAGGTCCATATAGAAAGTCAAAAGTGCCCAGTAGCATATTTTTTTTTATATAGAAATGTTGATTGTTGCTTATTTTTGTTTGTAGATTTGCACATCCAGTTGTTATGTAATAAAAATTATAAGATTTGGAACTGTGCAATCTACTTTTTTTAATTTTTCAATTTTTATTTCTTATTTTTATGACCGGGACTCTTAAAATATAAATACATATTATAGCATTAAAATAAACAAGAATGTGGTAGAGTAATCAAACCACTTAATCCTTCTTCGTAGCTTGCTGTTTAGCTTGGTGAGCTTGCAAAACAGCAACAGCCTCGTCAACCTTAGCTTTCAATGATTCACCATGTTCCAACATGTGAAGGAGTTCAGAATTATCAATTTCCAACAACATTCCAGTTATTTTGCCTGCCAAATCTGGATGCATTCTCTGAATTAACGGGAACAAACGTTCACCTAACATTTGCTTTTGTTCTTGTAATGGGGCAGCGGCTAACATAGTAGCAGTGAGAGGCTCTTGACCTTGGATGTGAACTGCTGGTTGTGGAGCTGGTGGGTTGCGCATGTTAGCAGTGTACTTATAACCAGCTGGGCGACCACTAGGAACAATAGGTGCACGAATGGAAGTGGCTGCAGCAACACCTTGTTGACCAGTGATTGGTCTAGCTCCAAGAGAAGTTCGTAAAGCAGTTTGTGTTGGACCTCTTGGAGCAGGTCTAAATTGAGCTTGCATATTAGGATAGGCAGAAGCAGCAGTCTGAGTACTTGGTCTAACTGGGGGCTGTGCTGCCCAGCGTGGTGAGGGTCTAATTTGGGTCATTTGAGCTGGGCCATAGAATCTCTGGGTAGGTGGAATGGTTGGTACAAAGTATCCTCCTGTTGTTCCAGGTTGGAATATTTGACCCATTTGTTGCATTCTCATACTTGCCATACGTTGCATATACTGCGATGTTAAATGAGCTTTACGGTCCTCTTTACGTTGTGCCAGAGCCACATATAGAGGCTTAGTTCCCACAATTCTGCCATTCATTTCAGTCACTGCTTTAGTTGCTTCTTCAGGAGATGAGAAACAAACAAACCCAAAGCCCTTGCTGCGCCCATCTTCTAACATTACCTGTAAATTTAAGAATTCATAATAAATACACACACACATGCCTTTTCACAAACTGAGATAAGGGTTTATTCATATTCATTATTCTATTTAGATAAATAACATGCATAATCTTCTGTAAAGCTACATCATTACAATGCATGTAGTGAGTACTAAACAATATAGAAGCTATTATAGAATTTTAACGACATTTTAACAATTTTTTAACTTTTTTAAAAATTAACTTTTGAAAAAATTTGCTTATGTTTGTACTTGGATCTTTAGCTTTATGCATTTCAAAATTCAAAATCGCTTCAGCAGTTTAGCTGTGAATGAGCAACAAACGGACAAGACAAAACTAACATTTAGTATGGATAACAAGTATTATTGACGTTGGATCAAAGTGTATTACTCATTTGAAAGCTTGTTTTTTTCATTTTGCCAGTTACAATGCTAATTTTTTATGCAATAAACCCATATTTTTTAAATTCTCAAGTTATTAACAGTAAAAAAAAGCATCTTCACGCTCATATTCCCGAAGGGGTTGGCAGAGGCACAACCAGGGCTCCCACGACTAGCCGAAGACACTAAGTCCTACTATGTGATAGGTGGCAAGCCTATCGCCAACCGGGCACATTTCCAATCCCGAGCAACATTTTTTAAATTAGAAAACTGGAAAACCCCAATTTTTCTTTTTGTTGCCCGACTAATTTAAACTAACAAGTCAAAAGATGGAATAGTGCTCCGCTTTGCGCTGATAGGAACTGAGCAAGATTGGTAAAAATCAGTTCATTGATTTTGATCAACTCGGAGACTGTTTTTTATATCTTAATAGATGTTATTTCTTAGTCAGGGTTAGTTAAATATGCAAATAGTTTAATCAAAATAATAAAAAACCTTACTTCAAAAAAAAACACTTGTTGAAGACATGTTTTACTAAACACCGTCTAAAATTGGATTCTTAGCCAATAATATGCTTTCAATTCATCCACATGTAGTATGTTGTTAGTTGGATGTCAATTTTAGGCAGTGTTTAGTTAAACAGGCATTATCTTAATTTTTTGTGGTCAGGTTTTATAATCATCATTGTTAGAAACAGACCCAAACAATAATGTGCATGGTTCAGACCATGCAGGTGGCTCCATAATTTCATAGTTTGCAATTTTAAACAGAAAGGTGAAGCAGGTAATTACAAAATAATTACTAAATTTGTTTTTATAACAGGACAGTCCTTTGTGTAAACAGAAAATGTTAATTATGAGATTCTTAAAAATTCAGTTTATGTAAAGGATTGGGAGGAGTAGAAACAAGAAAACAGATGTCCTGAATTCTTATCAGATATATTACTATGCCAGGTCTGGGATAACAAACTTTATTCTTATGTAAAACCTCTAAACTTCACTTCAAACGTTTTTCATGGGCTAATGTGTACAGTTCTACAATAAACTTCCCAATTATATAAAAGAACTTCCAATTAATAAATTTAAGAAATGTGTTAGATGTAAATTAAATGAAAAGGGTTATTATAACATTGCTGAATATTTCGCTGATAAGACTGCTTGGGATTTATTGCTCTTCATGCCAATCTCATATAAATATAATGTATCATTACAACAATTATTGTAAACATATTTTAAAATAAGAAAAAAAAAAGACAAGCCCGCTGAGTTTCTTGCTGGTTCTTCTCAGTGTGCGGCCGGCTGGATACCGATCCAGTGGTAGATTTATTATTATATAGATGCGTCACATGTGCCTCTTGTAGGTTTATGTGAAATAGAGATGATTTATTATTATTATTAAATTGGTTAATAACTGGCAAGCACTGTCAATAATGTAAAAAAAAATGATTTAAGACACAGTTACTTGAGTTTAGTGACAAGCATGACAATCTTCACCTTTTCAAAGCTGTTGGCAAAGACATCAGTTGGTCAATTATTATACATAACAATGGATTGGCAAAGGGAAACTAGTATTTTGACGACAAAATATCAAAAGACCTTAAAACAATCTAGTAAGAATGAGACTTTAAAATGGATGTCACTTTTAAACTTACCTTTGCTGATGTTATGGTACCAAAAGGTGCAAATTCTTTGCGAAGTCTTTCATCATCAATAGTGTCATCCAAGTTTTTGACATACAAATTAACACCTTGATAGCGAGTCAGGCGTTCAGATTTTAACTGTTCAAATTTACGTTTGAGCTCCTTTTGTCGCTCAGCTTTCTTTTGAGCTCTACCAACATAAAGCGGCTTCCCTTCAACCAGTTCTTTACCATTAAGCTCAATGCAAGCTCGTTCAGCTGCATCAGGATCTTCAAAAGCAACAAACCCAAACCCTCTAGATGAGCCATCTTCTTTGTACATAACCTTGTGGCTGGTTATTCTACCATATTTTTCAAACATATCTTTAAGCATTTCATCAGAAAAATCATCACCAAAGTTTTTGACATATACATTGGTAAAAAGTTTTGCCTTTTCACCTAACTCCTTTTCACGTTCCTTACGAGGAATAAATCTTCCTACATAAACCCTCTTTCCATTTAAAAGCATACCATTTACTTTTTCAATAGACTTATTTGCAGCTTCTTCGGTTTCAAAATGTACAAAACCATAGCCCTTAGAAGCACCATTTTCATCTTGAGCTACCTTACAACTTAAAATATTTCCAAAAGCAGTAAACGTATCATACATAGCTTTATTATCTATTGCCTTGTCAAGATTTTTTATAAAGACATTGCCGACACCAGACTTGCGAAGGGAGGGATCACGTTGAGACCACATAATTCTAATAGGTCTGCCCTTAATTATATCAAAATTCATTGAATCCAATGCTCGTTCAGCTAAAACAAATTCAGTTAATTGCAATACAATTATTATAATAATAAATTATAGGATATGTTTGTTCTAGCAATGTAATGGCTTGATTCAGTCACAGAGTGATAAATAAGCAACTGTAGGTGTGATCGTGAAATTACTGCCAATTTATTTTCAGTTTTGAAGCTAATGACCATTAAGCATTTTCCATTTTAGAAACTGGTTTAGTTTTAATGGATAAGCTTATTATCTTGTGTATTTTGAAAAATCTATTTTTATTAACATAATAGCATCATTAATGGTTCCAATGCCACTAAAACCTCTAAACTTTGTTTATTCATTTTATATTTTTATAACTTCACATTTCCTTATTAAATTAAACAGTAATTGACCAAGTTGTGAAAACAAGGAATAATATTTAATAATATGGCCTAGAATGTAACTTAATTCCATTGCAACATAAATTGTTTCACTAATGCTTACTAAAATACAGTATGAAACTTGTATCAATTGTTTCAAAGTTCATTTTCGTTCAACTAATAGGAAATAGTGAAGTCTAGGCTAAATTACATTTGCATGCAATGATTGTAATGTGAATAATAATTAATATTTAGTAATTACAACATAAATAAGGTCTTGATAATAATATACATATTTATGCTATTAGACCATATTACAAGTCTTAATAATAATATTCAGAATTAGAAAGTTATGAAGGACAAGTATTTCATTCTTATTTTATAGCTCACATACTAGTGTAGAAGTTACACAAAACATATTTACAGAAGATCTATTATTTAAAGCAAATTCAAGTAATATTTAACGTTACAAGTAAATGCTAGATAGTGTAATCGAGATTCTAGAATACTTTCAAACTAAATGACTCACAGCTGTTACATTTAAAGGTTATGAAAAAATTAAGAACTTACCATCGGCAGGTTGTTGAAAATTAACGTAAGCGTAGCCAAGAGATCGTCGGGTAATCATGTCACGGCATACCCGAATAGATAAAACAGGACCAGCAGGAGAAAATTTTTCAAACAACATGGCTTCAGTTATATCTGAGTGAAGATCTCCGACATATAACGAAGCCATGGGATAATTAGGTGGTCCGGGATTCATTTTTTATTTTTTAAGCCGACGTTAGTGGAACATTAATTAGCAATACGAAAAATCTACTTCACTTTCTCTTTACGATTACCTATCGCATTCCTTACGACCACGTTGCACGCTTACGTACACTAACTTATAAGTGAGTGATTCCCGTTTACTTTTTGTTATTTTACTATTTTTTTGGATTTTTATTAATTTTGTGTTTTTTTTTTTATTTTACAAGAATAATTCACGAAATTCTGAGGATTGTGTGACCTATTTTCGAAAGACCACACAACCTCACGTGAACACACCTTGCTCACCAAAAGGTAGGTGACGTTTGTGAATTGTGGTTAGAAAAGATAAACAAAATGGCCGCAGCAACTACCGGAAACTTCCACAGACAAAATAATAAGTCTGGCGTCCACTTCACAGATGATATTGGCATCGTAGAAATAGGTAAAAATAGGTATTTTCTTTAAGTTGTCTATAAAATACCTGCCGCCTATTACAGAAGCAGAAAAAACTTATGCTCTTGTTAAAGAGTATTTATATTCCTTGATCTTATGACTATAACTTTTCAAAACAAAAGTAATATCCACAGGTAATATCGATAAAACCTAATCAAAACCACCAAGTAATTCGCGATCAAACATATTATGAACATATAATTTTCATAGATAGTACCTGCCTAAGTAAAATAAAATTATCACAGGTCACAAAACCTATTGTGAAAAGATGATTTAATGTGTTCCACAAAGTCTAAGAAAATATTCTAAATTTTGATCAGGTTAGTTGCTTATATTCCTCATGTTTTTCCGGGGTTTCAGTGTAGAATAGATCAACTGACTTCCTGTCAGGTAGCTCGTAATAGGCGAGACTATAATAAAAGGGTCATTTCCAAAAATAATATAATCGCTACCCACGTTTTAGTCAATACATGAAAGACCATTAGAGTGAGAATGGTAGCCAGAAACTTGCCCGGGTAGACATCAACCACCTGACTTATTCCTGTCGATGTAATGACACTGTCATTTTCTGATCTAGGAATCAGACATAGACATAGACATAGAAATCGCTTATTACCAGAAATTATACATAACTAGTACACTATATAAAGAAAAGAAACAAAATGTAGTTCCAACTGAAAGCTAACAATTTTTACAGGAATAACATAGGTACTTATTATTATGTATCACCTCTGGAACCGACTCAGCAAAAATGTTGCAGTAGGGACTGCAACGCTGGTTTTCTGTCAGCGCCTCAGAATGAGAGGGAAGGCCATTTAAATTTAATTACAGATGACAAATGTGGACTTATTGGCCAATTATTAAATTAAAATTAAGTTGAAATAAAAAAGTCTTCTTTTTAATCTCAGATACTGAACCGTAGACAGAGTGACCTATAGACTAAATCACGTTAAATTTCTACATCTCTTTCGCACTTGTACGAAATAATAATATGAAAAACCTTCAAGTGCTTTATTGCAAAGGAGATAACTTACCTGTCCTTATGGCTGTAACCGTTTGACACCAAGCTTTTTGGTGTCAAACATGAATGTGATTTATGTATTTTCGTATTTTACATATGTTTTAGAATCTCTTTAATAATTTCCCAGTTTTAAAAGTGATTGTTTTGATTAAACATAGCCAAGAAATGGTTGAGTGTTGAGTTTTTGGATGCCAAAATAGAACAGAACAAGGATTTTGTGATGTATCAATTCACAGGTGGGATTCGATCATTTTTGTAACTTTCTGATGTATTAATACTATTTTTTAGTTAAATTTTTAGTGTATCTACTGTTATTTTGAAAGAAAATTCGAATAAACATGCGAAATAAGGCTAAAATAAAAATAACCTCAATATGAAAGGGATACCATATTAAGCATCGCATTTTCCCAGGCATAATATATTCAGTTTAAAGTGTGGTTTACAGTTTTACTAGTATGTTTCTGCTTACATAGGAAAAAAACAAGTTTTACAAAAAAAGTAGATGTATGATACTCATAATTTTATTAATACCTACATACATATCTTCATGCCAAGTCCCTTACGAGGTAGGCAGAGAGTATCGAGTGCCAGACCTCACGATCCTGACAAACCTGTCTTGCTTCCTTCACATTCATAACCCTTTTCATACAAACACAACATTAATACCTACAGATTTTAATCAAATAAAACTCAAGAATTGTAAAGAATACGACTTTCGGTAGATTTAATTGGAAGCCAACCAATAATTCGAGAATGTGTTTGAATCACTTCTAGGAGACTTATATAATTAAACGTGGAAATAAAAAGTTTTTTAACTAAAAGCATTACCAAGCAAAAAAAATATATGTAAGTATTTACACCTGTGTTTTGACCTATTTATTTGCTTTTGTTTTGTTATTTACCCTACAGTATTATGTTTTAATATACAATTTGTACATGTCTTAAAAAGTCTAAAATTATGATCGATTTCTTGCTTTGTTGTTAGTTTAAAATATTTTTAATAATTGTTTGTTGCTTCCTTATTAAACAGTCACAAACAATGTCTATTGTCTTATTTGCTTAGTTGATTAGATTTCATTTTCCCAATAAATTGAAATGCGACACCATCGACCACACATCCCAATAGACGCCGCATATAAGGCAACACAGTTCTGTCAACACATAAGTGTAATTGTTCTAATGTAGGTTATTGCTTAAAAAGATATGAACAGTATTGACCAGGTTTGTGACCTGTAAACATTGTCGCGTTATTGTATAAAAAATAAAAAAAAAAGATGCAAAATGACTGTTGGTTCAATTAAATGATAGGTACGGTAAAGCAGCCGCACTTCAAATCACCGAAAAGATGGTATAACTTTCCGTAGGTTAATTAAAAATAATAACGTTAATAATAACATTTTGAATTATTTGATCTTTATCGGAGTTCATCATATACTGGTCAATCATTGTTAGATGCGGGTTTCTATCCCTTTCTTACACATGTGATTTTCAAGCTATCACTTTCGTTTGCATACAGCTAGTGATGGACTAATGTGCAAATCTATTTTATCGATATTTTTATTTATTTATTGCGAATAGGATACCGGTCTTGTACCGGTATTGTATGTAGGTATTTATGTATTTTATCGATAAATTTAAGCACTCATAGAAATAATAAAAAACTTCTTACACAGAGTAAGGCTTTGAGCTTTGTCTTTTGAGTTGGCCTCTGGATAGTTATTGCGCGTTGTGAATGGGGACTAGACGGAAAAAATTCTTACGAAAATGTTGTCACGACACTTTTTGCTCTGTGGTCTAGCGGTTCAGTAGTTGGACTTGACTGCATGAGGTTCCGGGTTCGAATCCCTGGTCGGACAATTTTTTTATTTTTTTTTTATTTCATGTTTGATTGAGATTGAGAGAGAGAGGAGGGAGAGAGAACTTCGTTCCATCCGGGTGTCCCTTGACATCTCTCAACTTTTTCTTTTTCATGTGAGAAGTAAGCGACCAAGCACACGGCTCTCTAATTGGTAACCGATAATTATGGCCCATGGTTAGAATGTAAGGCCTATTTGCAAACCTACTGGGCTTCTCTACCCTTCGAATCGGAATGTGATACTGTCATTATAGCGGCAGGAATGGGAAAGGCGGTGGATACCCATAGAAGTTACTGCACACCACTGTATCACCAGTGATCTTGTCGACAATTACCCTTACGAGGTGCCTGGCAGAGGGGCAGTTGGTCAACGGACCCGGACCAACACGATGGAAAACTGAACTTCTGCGGAAGAAGGCGCCGCTATTTGTCATTGAATAACTCATGAATAGTTGAGCTGATTTTATTAAACTCTTTTAAATGCATTAGGTGCTTATCTGGGTGATTCCCCGTGTTGGTCCGGGCTCCTTTGTAGAATAGACCATGTGCCTTCCTTGCCAGGCAGCTCGTAAAAGGCGAGCATAGGCTTACCATCACTAACACCGTGACATCCGACTAGGTGGTAGAGTTTGGCAGCGACTCGCCCGGATTGGTACCACCGCCTTACCTATTCCTGCCGCCATAACGTCATGACGTGTTCCGGTTCGGAGGGTAAGGTAGCCGGTAAACTTACTTTTGCTCGAGGCCTAACATCCCGGCCTCAGGTTGGCAACGCACCATTACCACCTTTGGTGTCTTTAGGCGGCGTGAATTTCTTACCATCAGGAAATCCGTCTGCTTGTTTGCCTTCCTATAACATAAAAAAAATAATAAATTCAAAACTGGTTCCGATAGGCTATGTTGGGATCAGTATGTCATAAAACTTTCATAGGGCTGGGACAATTTTAAAACTAATTTGTTTACAAACAAAAAGAAAATTGGGTTTTTCCAATTTTCTAATAAAAAAAATGTTGCTCGGGATAGGATATGTGCCCGGTTGGCGATAGGCTTGCCACCTATCACACTGTGGGACTTAGTATCTTCGGCTAGTCATGGGTGCCCTGGTTGTGCCTCTGCCTACCTCTTCGGGGATATGGGCGTGATGATACTTACTTAATTTGTTTACAGTATTTCAACGATATTCTGTAGTTCAGGTGAGAATCACTCGAATTAATAAAATCAATTCAATTTGATAACTATGTCTTTTATGTCAGGTATCCACAAGATCATAAAATAAAAAAAATCTAATCTGGTTTAAAGAAACCAGACGAGAGAATTGGTTTCCAAATTCCAAATTCCAAACACAGTGAATGAAATCTCAACATTTCGCAGAAGAATGTTTTATACACTTTACGCCACTGCTCCTTCATAAAAATGCTAGACCACATACTGCACAACAGATGGCTTCTCAATTAGAAGAGCATCAATTGAAATGTAAAAAACATACACCTGAACCTAACTTCAACAGATTATTATTTTTTTTGAAAAATTCAAGTTCTATGGGGCAGTCCAAACCACGTCCAAAGATTTTATTGTTTCCCGTTCGAATGGTTTTTTAGTAGTAGAGGAATCAATGAATAATATCAATCAATGAAGGATACATATGAGATGGCAAATGTGCAAAGGAAACAGTGGTTCATACTTTGATTAAATAAATATATTACTTAAAAAATATTCGACTTATGTTCCTCCCCTACAAAACGCCAATTACAGATGTAAGGACCTAATATATTCAAGTACGGATATTACTCTCAATCGTAAAAATGTGTGAACCTAGAGACGTTAAGTTGTATAGCTGCGATGTGAAGTGAAATAACAAAATGCGATATAATCCGTTACAATGTCATACTTCATAAAATAAAAAGCATATCGATAAAATATATTGTTCGTATTAAATATGTCTCATCCCTACTCTTACATATCTGTTTATGAATATGACGTGCACAAATGAAATAACCATAAAGAAATTAGCGTATCGTATATTTCGTTACTTGAGCTTGTGTAAAAAGGCCACCGCTTTACCCAAGAGCCTGACATGACATACTGACGACTTACGACTGATGACTAATTAAAATTAATTGAAATTGATATAAAATTTGATGCAAATTTCTACTTGACTAATGGCTAAATACTTACGTGAAGGCCAAAACTTAAAGACAGAAAGAAAGAATATGACGTGGGTTTTGGCACCATCGACAGAAAATATGGTCGAAGTTTTTTCATAATTATTGAATTTAGTGTTAATATTGAGTGAAATTAGTGAATTTTGGTGGCATTTTGTACAATTTTGTACAGTGAAAGTGCACAAATGAAATGATAATGAAGAAATTAGCGTATCGTGTATTTCGTCGTTGACGCTAAATCTCATTACATGTGCTTGTGTAAAAAGGCCACCGCTTTACCCAAGAGCCTGACATGACTTACTGATGACTTATGACTGAAGACTAATTATAATTGACATAAAACAAATATAAAATGTGATGCAAATTTCTGCTTGACTAATGGCAAAATACTAACTAGATTGCCAAAACCTAAAGAAAGAAAGAAGAATATGACGTGTTGTCAATGGGTAGTATTACATTATCAATAATATCACGACACCATGATAATATTGATAGTGTACAATTGTAATATGCTGTATCGCGGTATCATGATAATATCACAAAATTTCTGGAAATCTTGAAATCCACGATATTCAGGGGGCGTGGCTTCAAAAATATTGAAATGTAAGCGCATCGAGATATTTATGTCAGTATTCGCTTGCAGCCATGATGGAAAAACGTGTGAGTAGTGACAATATGTGACAAAATACGCATACCCTGTGTTAAAATCATTGCCGAAATCGTCCACATCACCGCCCAAGACCATTTCTTGTGTGATATTTAGGTGTGTTTTTTTATATTTTAA
>NJDC01004214.1:29865-56701 GCA_002245475.1 Calephelis virginiensis
ATTTATGTCAGTATTCGCTTGCAGCCATGATGGAAAAACGTGTGAGTAGTGACAATATGTGACAAAATACGCATACCCTGTGTCGTTGACAGTAATGTTAACGAAGGAAATAATGACTTAAAGGAATTTATTCTCTTAAATGAAATGTGTCCAGCTCTGTGGAACCCTAAACATAAATATTTTAAAATCATTGCCGAAATCGTCCACATCACCGCCCAAGACCATTTCTTGTGTGATATTTAGGTGTGTTTTTTTATATTTTAATGGAAGGCAAACCAGCAGACAGATTTCCTGTTTTTGTTACTGTTACGAGTATTATTGCTATAGCTGCTTTTCTACTGTTATCCATGTAGAATTCGGATTAACTTAATTGTAATCGAATGTGAAACACAACTTCACTCTAGTACATTCAACTGTATACTGATGATGATATTATTGACAAATGTAATAGTCCCTTTCAATACTTGCGATATCGCGATATTAGGATCATGATAATATTGACAATGTAATACGTCCCATTGCAAGGGCCAAGAAGAAAGCAGTTCCTCGCTTCCCCGCACCTCGGCTATTTGCCAGAATTGTTTCAAAGCAAAATTATAAAGAAATAGGCGTCTATTGGGATATATGGTCGATGTGCCACACAAACAGTTTCACAAAAAAATGTAGTCGGTGAATTTTACAGGCAAAACTCCGTCTTTTTGGGAATCCTGCAAAAATGAATTTGTCTTGTCTGTAATGAATTCACAAAAAGTTAAGAGGATGTCGAATGTAGTCGTTTAGGAATGTTTTAATTTTAATTTATATAAAATTTAATGTTTTTTGTTTCATTTTGTGTCGTATGAACTTATCTTCTACATTATTTAGTGTGTAATTGTTTGTGAAACTTACAAGCAAACATGAATGTGGTTGGTTAGATTGTTATTATACCTTATAATAGTATAAAGTATTTGAAAGATGAATTTGTATGGGGATAGAAGTTTAAATCTCGCACTGCAACTTATAATGTGATTTGTTGTACTTTGTTAAACGTTAAAATTATACTGTAATTTTTATTTTTTATCTATTTTATAATGTTACTAGTATTGAAAAATGACAAGCGCGCTAAGTTTCTTTCGACGGCCCTTCTCAGTGTGTGGTAACGGTTCCGATCTGGTGGTAGTACATAAAAATATCGACTCGCACTAGTACCACTTGCGTGGTCTTTGTGAATAAAGATTTTTCTGAATTTGAAATAAAAGGGTTTCGGAACAGGTTCCATGATGATAGGCTAAGTTATTATAAAAAAGTATTTTTTGTGTTATACACAGGGATATATTTGTATCACGAGTCACACTTTTACATATTTTCATTAACTCAAAGATGGTATGTTTTCTTTCAATTTATTTATTCATGTTTTTTCAGGTGCTAGGAACATCTTCAGAAGCAGGTATTTCAAAATCGGCAGAAACTGTATCTTGTGGAACATGTCATATATGTTTTATTCTAGATTCGTTTTTGAATTATTATCTTATGAAATAATTGTTTTATAGAACTGTTGACTCAAATAGTAAAAAAAAACCGATGGGTTGCACTCCAGGAGTGCCGGCAGAAATGAAAACTTAAATATTAACGTTGTGTATTTTTGATATTTTAAAATAGTTAGGGAATAATAATTTTGCACGAATTGCTTTAATGATCAGTATGAAAGTACTATCATTTATGTGGTAGAATACAATATTCATTTATTGCGCTATCGCACACAAACATGACAACACGAAAATTCGCGCAAGCGCCCTGCGCCGTCTTACGAATTTTCGATCAAGTCACGTCCTGACGCGAGTTGAGAAGTTTTTAGCCATTCCAAAAAAACTGCGCAACGCCGCTAAAGAAGTCAAAGTTACTCAAAGTAACCAAATTATGTGTTTATGTTATGGGAGTTAGCCAAAAATACTTATACCTGGAAATACTTTAATACTTATCAGAATAAATTTAATAAACTCATCCAGATCCAAAATTGTATGTACCTAGATATTCTATACACAAATACTTGCCCCTGTCGTTAAGCGAACCCAAGGCTCACGATTGGTTTTTTTGTTGGGCATACAACCTAACCCCTCGATCAATGACGAGAATTTAGGTATGGCGAGGTTAAAAGTATTTATGATAAATAAAAATCTTTTAAATTGTGTCAACATTGTTATGATAAAATAAATATAGCAGCTATAAGATACTTCCATTTGTACTGTCTGTAATTATAACACTGCAATATGGTCAGGTTTTTACAATTTCACCGATATTAATATTTTGAAATTTTGCAAAGTACTTGCCATAATACTAATGTTACATTATGTGTAGTCGTATTTAAATATTTCAAGCTACACTTATCATGAAATTAGGTCAGCAGACAGATTTCTTGATGATAAGAAGCATTAATCTCTAAAGGTAGCCTGTGTCTAAGATAAGATTTTTTTGTTTTACAGATACTAACTAATACTTCTTCGCAAGACAATCTAGTATGTACGGGTGAGGATGAAAGTGTTGAGTCTCGTGAAACATTAAATTTAAAAAGGAAATTAGAATCTGACATTTTGGAAACACCAAGAAAATTAAAACTTCCTGAAATATCTGAAAACAGGTTAACAAAACTGAAAACTGTACGACAAGCAAAACGACAGTTTTCTAATATAATAGAGTCATCATTGATCATATCCGTCGCAGATGGACTTAGTAGGTAGTGAAAATTCAGATAACCCTGATATCAACATAGACGAATAATTGTGTTTTTAGCAACCTTACCCTTTATATGTTCTAGTGTTTCATCAATGTACCTTTAATTGACTTTTTAACAATAAAAATGTAACTACGAACAGTATGCATTTTTTATTTAAAAAATCATCGACTATCCGTAGTAGCAGTTCATCTCATCACAGTAGCGTTACGCTGCGTCTTCACAATGGGCCATGATCGACGGCGCGTCCACACGATCGTCGATATTTGTCGGTAGTGTAATATCCCCAATATTACTTATTCTGATATTTAGAATATCGCACACAACAAATATTACATTTATCACTATGTCTATATTTTTAAAAGGGTTAAGTAGACGTTTACAACAAAAACTAGTGAGTAGTGTAGTTTTTTCGGTTAACTCAGTATTATTTACCTGATCTAAATTGTTAGTAGGTTAAAATTTACTAGGCGAAGTTTTTTTTACAGATTAATCCAACAACAATTTGCTTGGCTCGAAACTCTTAAACTCTAGCTTTTCTAAAAAACTGATGTAATCTAGTCAAGCCGAAACATATTGGAATATAATAAGATTGATAGGCAATGTAGGTACGTTAGAGTTAAGGGTTTCGGCTTTATGTGTGTTATGATTTTGAACAAAATATAATTATAAAACGTTCAAACATAGTAATGTATTCATACATAAAACTCTGAATGAAATGAATAAAATGTAGTTGTTAACGACTTGTACTTATTAAAAATTTATAGTCTATATTTACCATTCCATCTTTAGTATTGCAATCAGTGTTAGATCGTTACACCGGCAGCATGCCTTAGACATTGATAGATGATTCCTCTTGAAAGTAAATAGCAATTACATCGCGATATTGTAATTTTTAATTTGTAACAATATTTCACAAAATTTTAAGTTACAGCACAATAAGGAAAAAATGGAAAAAGGTCAAAAACCACTAAAAAACATTAGACATTCAATACGCAAGATTGTTTGCTATTTTAAAAACTTAAATCATGTTATAACTTTTTTTAAATCTAGTGTTATAAGTAAACTTAAAGTTCGTCAATAGATACTAATGCGACCAACATAATAAGTAAATACAGTTGAATCCAGATTGTGGATGTGTGCTTAGAGTTAAAGTAACGGTTACTTCTTTCAAGGTCTTTCAAGCGCAATCATAGGCGGTCTTCATTCAATTCATAACTAACATTCAGTAAATGATATCAGTACGTTACTTAAAATATCTTCAAATTCTGAAGTCTCATTAACCGAACTGACGACGGTAAATCAACTTAGCATTGATTTGATTACTTTTAAATAAACTTTTTTTTGTTAAAGACTTAGGTTGGTAGTAATTTATTTAATTAATTAACACTTAACAATAGTTTGTTCATGAAAATGGCTCTTAAATTAATTATTGATTTTTTTCTCCGTAATACTTCTATTTTGATAAAGAAAAATCAATAAATTAGCATTTTCGGGTAGTCAACAGTTGCGTTTTGAGCTAATAATGTTTCCAGCTGTCGAAAAAGCCCTTTCCGATGCTGTGTGTACTTGATGCTGGGATACCTAAGTATCTTCTCGCCAGCCTAGCAAGCTTAGGAAACTTATGGCGTTTTGAGTGCCACCGATGAAGAAGGTTGTCACCAAGCGGAATATTTGGCTCCATTTTTAAGCTATTAATTTCTCTTTCATTTTCATTATCTAGATAATTTGGATTATCACTTTCAAAGCTTGCTATTCTCTCAAAGCTTTGAGATAAGGCTTCACAATTAAAGAGATAATTCAAATCTTTCTCTCTCTTATTTTTAGTGATGGCTGCTGGTGTCTCTTTGACATTTTCTATGCCCAAAATTTCAAAATTTTTTTCTTGGACTGACTCTCGAAATTCTTGAGTTTCATCAGCCATATTTTTATATCTGCAATATATTAAAACATAAATGAATTTGATAATCAAATTTTTTTAAATAATTTCGTTATTAGCGAATAAATGTATCGTGTAAAAAACTATACCTAGGATCCAAAAAACAGGCTAATAATGCTGGGATACCTAAGTATCATCTCGCCAGCCTAGCAAGTTTAGGAAACTTATGGCGTTTTGAGTGCCACCAATGAAGAGGGTTGTCACCAAGCGGAATATAGTAGAGGCGAACGCAGGTAAAGCAGCTAATTGTCAACAATATCACTGGTGATACAGTGGTGTGCAGCAACTTCCCTGTTATCTACCGCCTTACCCATTCCGGCCGCTATAATGACAGTGTCACATTTCGATTCGGAGAGTAAGGAAGCCAGTAGATTTGCACAATAGGCCTTACATTCCGACCATAGTACAGCAATGCACCTGTAACATCAATGGTGTCTATAGGCCATGATTATCTGTTACCATTAAGAGAGCCGTGTGCTTGTTCGCTGACTTCTCACGTGAAAAAGAGTAACTATCCAAAGGCCAACTCAAAAGTACACAGAGTAAGAAGATTTTTATTGTTTCTGTCAGTGCTTAAATTTATCGATAAAATACATAAATACCTACATACAATACCGGTACAAGACCAGTATCCTATTCGCAATAAATAAATAAAAATATCGATAAAATAGATTTGCACATTAGTCCATCACTAGCTGTATGCAAACGAAAGTGATAGCTTGAAAATCACATGTGTAAGAAAGGGATAGAAACCCGCATCTAACAATGACTGACCAGTATATGATGAACTCCGATGAAGATCAAATAATTCAAAATGTAATTATGAACGTTATTATTTTTAAGTAACATACGGAAAGTTATACCATCTTTTCGGTGATTTGAAGTGCGGCTGCTTTACCGTACCTATCATTTAATTGAACCAACAGTCATTTTGCATCTTTTTTTTATTTTTTATACAATAACGCGACAATGTTTACAGGTCACAAACCTGGTCAATATTGTTCATATTTTTTTAAGCAATAAGCTACATTAGAACAATTACACTTATGTGTTGACAGAACCGTGTTGCCTTATATGCGGCGTCTATTGGGATGTGTGGTCCAAAGAGTAAAGTAACTGTCCATAAAGGATAAGAGAAACCTCTTTGCCGATTTCCGAGACCTATGGAAACTACTGCTATCTGGTGACTGATTAATTAAAATAAATGTGTCAGTGTGAGTGTATATTATATTTACACACACACTAAGAAGGATATTTTTTTTTATTTTCGTGGTATTGTAAGGCACGTGGTGTGGTCGATGGCAATGACATATTATTATTTATTACGACTGTGAAACTGTGCTGTCAAGGTAATGAGTAGTTACGTATTATTTGTTGCCAGAGTACAACAACAAATAGTTACAGCTTGGATGGATTTAAAATATATAAATAATGTTATAATATTACAAAATACTCCTGTGATATTAAAACTACGAGTACTTATATTCGAATTAATATTTCTCCCATGTTTGTGTCATTTAAAACATTCAATTTGTTGGAAATTTAAAACTTACTTCTATTCTAATAATTAGTTAATTGTTAGCTAATTATTAGCTTAGTAGAGCAATTAAATCTGTATTCTTTGTAAATATACAAGCATACCATCCTGGGCGCCGGCTTAGCTCGACTAAAACTTTCTACACTTACACTTTCCAAATGAATGTTTAAATCCTCTCCTTTAGTGTGAATTTTAATTCACACGAAAATCGTTTCGTATTTTAGGACTCACATGGTGACTGTTAATTACATATTAACAATTTTATGTATTAGTTTAAGATAATAATGACACCAACTACATAATGTTATGGAAAAGTCTAACATTTTACATACTGTCAGATTTTACTTTCATATTTATTTACCGTCATATTTTGCCAAAAATGTAACAGTTTAGGAATTGGTATCACTGATTGCAATTCCAAAACTCATAAAAAATAAGATTTGCACGGCGCCTTTGTACTGCACAAAGCGGCAACATCTCGATTACTTTGAGTTGAGGCGAGGTTTGGCAACGTCGCACGCACACACTCTAGTCGTATAACTCACACATATAAATGAATTTGCACTAACACATACGTAAATTTAGCTTACTTTATCAGAATGAAATAATATACTATCAGTCATTAGTATATTAGAATTCTGTCAAAAATTGCATATACTCTGTTGAGTTAATTTTTTCTTGTTAGGCTTGACGTTTTAAATTCGATAGGACCAAATCGAAAGTTTTAAATGCAATTTTGTTTTTTTTATATTTCGTAAATTCTTATAATTTACAAGCCTGACACAATTCTGCATTATGCTGGCCATTTAAGAGTTCAAAGATGTCGACCAGATGCGATAGTCACAATATTGAATTTAATTATTGTTTAAGCTAAAAAATAGCTTAACGATTTCTCTAATTTTTCGGGGAAAATTTTAACTATTTGATTTCTGTCAAAATTAGCGTATACTCTGTGGAGTTATTTATTATTTGTTAGGATTGACGTTTTAAATTCGATAGGACCAAATCGAAAGTTTAAAATGCTTTTTTATTTTTTTACCCATTTCTTAAATTCTTGTAATTTACAAGCCTGACACAATTCTGGACTATGCTGACCATTTCAGACTTAATGAGGCGGACCAGATGCGATGTACACAAAGTTGAATTTGGTTATTACTTGAGCTTAAAAATTGTTTTACGATTTCCCCAACTTTCGGGGGAAATTTTGTTGTTATTGAATTCTGTAAAAAAATAAATAATTTAGGCAATTATTCATTTTCAGATATTTTTTTTTGTTATTTCATTTTATTTATTCGTGACACAAACATAAAAAAAACTAATTAGCAGGTATACGTTATTAAAAATGTTAAATTTCCGTTATAAAATTACCCCACATATTTTAAAACCTCAATATTTAGAAATAATGACCTTTTCTGCATCTTAAATATACTGACCAATTATGACCAAACAATGACCAATTATTTTGGTTAATCATTGGGTCGTTATACGGACTTGAGGGTGCTAAAATCCATTTTGTGACCTTGAAGTTATTTAAACTACGAATATCTATGCAACAGAGCCTGACCAAATTCTGAAATCTACTGACCAGTTATGACCTTTTAGTGACCAATTATATGCAATACAAATTTTTTGGTATGTGCGATCAGGGGTGCCAAAAGTAGTATATTGACCTTGAAATTTTATTTTTCCATTTTCAGAAAAACCGAAGCTGACCAAATTCGGAAATGTACTGACCATTTATGACCAATTACTGACCAATTATTTAGGACAACAAACATGTCAAAATTCCAACTTAGGGGTGCCAGCATCCAGGAGCCCTTTCTAAAGGGTAAAAAATATGATATGACTTTACCATCGTACAGAAAAAGTCCATGCATCAAGGGGTTAAAGATATGGGGTTAAGATTTTTGAAGACAGAAAATAACAGTCTCCTTGCAGAAAAATCTGCTGTACGCCTAACACCTAAAAATAATTTAATATATCAAGAAAATACAGGCTTTAAGAGCTGCCAGAAAAAATATTGTATACATGGATGAATCATATATTCATACTTCTCACATAAAAGGCAAGTCTTGGCTTAATAAAATAAAAAAAGGATTAAACAACCAATTTCCAAAGGTGAACGCATTATTATCATACATGCAGGTAATGAGAAAGGTTTTGTACCTGGTGCGTTACTACTAGGTAAATGTTTGGATTCTGAATTAGATTATCATCGAGAAATCACATATTAAACTTCGTTCCGCAATCAACTGATTCGCAATTTACTTCCAAACAGTGTGCTAATGGACAGCGCCCACTATTGACGGGGCGGAGCGTGTCGGGCCGGGGTGCATCGCATTTGCAAAGCCCATTGATGCGGGTGTGAATGCGGGCCAGGCCGCATCGCATCGATGCGGATTTTTGTAAATCAGTACCAAAGTATAGCAACGAAATAGAGAGGCCACTCGACGTTAAAATCGTCAAGAAGTAAAATCGGAAAGTGACGCCATATAATAATTATCGTACGAAACCTTGGCGTTAAAATACCATAGTGCTCTTTTGTTAACAGTAATATCATGGTCTTTGGTCACTGTAGGCCGCATCGGGGTATGCGCGCGGGGTGCCTCGCGGAAATCCGCCCGCGGCAAAATCCGCGTTGATGCGCCCCGGCACAGTGGGCGTTGCGCCACACAAAATGTATGCAAGCGATCTAGGCGGATTATTGCGCTGCGATGCGCCCCGTCCCGGCTCGTCAAAATTGGTGCTGTCCTTAAATAATCATCTTACTCTAGGCGAAAACGCGCGTGTCGTGTACTTATTAGTTAAAAACTAGTAATATCTCATGTTGCTCTATGTGAAAACACGCGCATCATGCATTAGGTAAAATATGTAAGCAAAATTAAAACTTAAAATGTCAAGTATGACTAATGGGTCATGTTGCACTAGGCGAATGTACGCTACTCTTGCATTAGGTAACGTATTACGTATGTAAGCAAAATTGGAACTTATAATACCATGAAATGGCATATACTCTAGGCATACTCTAGGCAAAAACACGCGCGTCATGCGTTTAGCAAAACGTCACGTAATGGCTCATATTACTCTATGCGAAACACGCGCGTCATGCGTTAGATAAATATTCCTGGACACGTTACACAAATTGGATCTAGCCCCAAAGTAAGCAAATTATATGCTTGTGTTACGGGTGTAAGTCAACGATACCATTACATAGAAATATTTAAATAGATACCACAATAAACTTAATGCAGCCCCAGAAATGCAGGCATGTTCATTACACAAATGCCTGCCCCCGTCAGGAATCAAGCCCAAACCTCGCGGTTGGTCAGTGTAGTTAAGCGTGTACGCCAGCCACTAGATTCTAAACGCGTTTGTACGTTCATTACTTTTAAATACTGAAATTCAGCCTAAGTCCAAAACAAAGAAAACGTCTACATGAAAGTAAAAGTTACAAAATCAATACTAGCTTGAATAACTATCCTCAATTCGGTTTTCTGAGACTTAAGAATTTGAAGACGATAATTACTAAAACTGATGTCGTTTACTGAATGTTAGTTAGAAATTGAATGAAGCCCGCCTACAATTGCGCTTGAAAGACATAACCGTAACTTCATTCTAAGCATACATCCACAATCTGGCTGCAACTGTTTTATACTTAGAAGATGGCTTTTGGTCACATTGGTAGCTACCGAAGAACTTTAATTTTACATATGACACAACATGTAAAAAACAAATAATAAGATTTAGGTTTTTAAAATTGCAAATAAAGTTGCATTTAGAAAGCCTTGTGTTTTACATGTCTTTTGACCTTTTTCCATTCTTTACAAATCTTAATTGTAATGTCACTTGACATTTTGTGAAATATTGTTACGAATTATACCGCTTTAATTGTTGTTTTTAATTTTATCCCAGTCGGGGAAAGGCAAAGGATCTGTGTCCATATAGCCACGTCTTCTGTATTAATAAATCTTTTTCTTGTAATATATTTTCAATTTATGTCTTCCGTATTAATTCTTTATTTCAGTCATTAGTTACTATTTACACAGTCTTGTCTGGGTCTTGAGTAAAGCGGTGGTTTCGTTACACAAGCTCGTTTATGAGATATGGCGGCAGCGAGGAAATTCACGATACATTAATTTCTCCATGATTATTTCATTAGTGCACTTTCACTAAACAAAATCAAACTGATTCCCACCTAAATTAACCAATTTTACTCATATTTTACACTAAATTCAATAATTGTGAAAAAATTACGACCATCTTCATTCACGACGGCGCCAAAACTCTTATACCGCTGTAATTGATAAAAGTGACATCTATGTATTTTCGGATGTGTCATGTATCAAGGTCTAATATAAGCTGCGTTTCTAACAATATAATGCTGATTGCAATACTAAAAATGGAATGTTAAATTCAGACTGTCAATTTTTAATAAAACTCGTTCTTAAGTTATACTTTATTTATGGTATTTTATGTATAAATACATTACTATGTTGTAATGTTTACTAATAATATTTTGTTCATAATCATGATAACACACAAAAAGCCGAAACCCTGAACTCTATCGTACATAGCCTATCAATACTATTATATTCCAATATGCTCCGGTTCGACTAGCTTACATTAGTTTTTAACCGACAAAAAAGCAGAGATAAGCTCGCCCATTGTACTGTAATATCTTTATGTTCATGTTTGTGATAACGTTTCGTGTACAATAAAGATATTATTATTATTATTATATTCAGGCTACTGCATGGCGTTCCAGCGAAGCAAATAAGTGATGCAAAAGCTCACAACATTACTCTAGTGGAAATAGCTACCATAAAATTTTGTAACTAAATTTAAACAGGTTAAGACGTCCGCATAGACTATACACTTATACTAGAGGACGTCCGTATCGTACGGCTGCCAATGCACAAGCACAAATAAGCATGCTGTGTCGACATATTCGCTAATCCAATTCCCACCTTCATTGTATGGAAAATGGTGCCATCTATTATGCATGATTGTGAATTAAATGTTCAACTGTAGTGATTAATATGACGTATAAAACATAGATTCAGGATGTACTAGATAAACAGAGTCAGTTAAAAAGCGATACAAACAAATATGCCTGAGTGTGAGTAAATTGTTTATGTATGAGTTAAAAAAAGGCCATCGAGAGAAAAGATGGTCGAAGTTTTTTCATAATTATTGAATTTCGTGTTAATATTGAGTGGAATTAGTCAATTTTGGTGGCATTTTGTACAATTTTGTTCAGTGAAAGTGCACAAATCAAATAATCATAAAGAAATTAGCGTATCGTATATTTTCTCGTTGCCGTCAAATCTCGTTACATGAGCTTGTGTAAAAAGGCCACCGCTTTACCCAAGAACCTGACATGACTTACTGACGACTTACAACTGATTACCAATTAAAATTAATTGAAAATAATATAAAATTTGATGCAAATTTCTACTTGACTAATGGCTAAATACTAACGTGAAGGCCAAAACTTAAAGAAAGAGTTAAAAAAAGGGTTGTTAAAAAGTCGCGTACGTTATCGATATCGATAAATTAACAAACTATTAGCAAATTAGCATATTTTCTTTACCCTCATCTATTATCATATAAACAATACGTTGTATGACTATTAAGACATTGTATTTGTGAAATATTGGCTTTATGTATCACTAACATAGTGACTAATAGATGGTAGATTTGTACGCGAAGCCTATCTTTTAGGGTCACCATCTTTGTCTTTGTCGGCCGAACAGCAATGTTATTCATTAACATGTTCCGGTTAGAGCGTAAGGTAGCTGTTAAAATGATATTAGTGGCGTTATTATCCCGCCAAACAGATAGGAAAGTACAACTTTTTGTATGACTTAGACAGCAATCAAGCATAGGACTCTCGTTGTGGTTATGGACAACCGTAGATTATTGACATTATACATCCTATAGGTGCATCGCTGTCCTGTGGCTAGAATGTTGAGCGTAATGTGCAAGTCTAACTTCCCAAACTTTCCCACCGGAACATTACATGGGCACACCGGCTTGAAAAGGTAAGTGGGTGGATTCCTACCCAGACTAGTGGCTACACATCACAATACCACCAGTGGTCTTGTAATGACCCATGTAAACTATGCTCGTCTTTAAAAGCTTCTTTATAGGGATACCGACGGTCTATGATTTTACGACACCACACCAACACGGGGAAAACAAATTAATAGGCAATGGTCGTTTCTTTCTATCAAAAGTTAATTGCTTAGTTGCTATCTTATGACATAAAAAACTAGGCTAGGAAATAAGACTTAGTGTAAAAGTAAAGAATTTATATTGTGATATTAAAAAAATATAATTTAATATTTATTGTCCTCTAAATATAATGGTCTTTTTTGATTGAGTCCTTAAAGCTTTGTCGAGTACACTTCAACAACTTGCTTTCGTGCTTGAACCGAAGAATAAATAAGTTTCTACTGTTTCTACTATACTTTTCATAAGTAAATACCTGTGATCGCTTAGTGGATTTTGATCTAGTACAAAAACTACAATTTTTGAGTACTTGTAAAACATTTTTAGCAAAAATTCTGTCGTCCATTCTTTTTGTTTTCATATTTTCTCTGAAAAGTTTTAAAGCTCTACAGCACAACGCAACAACATCATAGCTGCATATGTCAAGTATACACCTTCTGTTTTAGAAAAATCTCTCTTAACAATTAACGAGCTATAACACAGATCGCTTGGGTTTGATAATAAACTATTAAAACATTCCTTGCATTTAATTTTACGAATAATTCTGTTTACAACATACCCAGAAACATAAGTGACGATCATCATGGATATTTTCGATAAACTAGCTGTATAGTCAAATACCACTTCGTTGCAAAAATCTCTTTTATCTTCGCTTTGTAGATAGTGGTCACTATTTTGCAATAACTCATTAAAATTTTTATTATAATTTATAGACTTAATGCCATACATAAGAATATACAAGTATAGGTATAGTGCTTAACGCATTCACTGCCCCTCTTTTTATCTTCATAAAAAGATTATGTGTAAGCGCATCTCAGTCTAAAGTAGAAATGTATTTTACGAAACTTAAGTTGGTTAAACAACCAATGTTGAAATCTCTTGCTAAAGAGTATTTATACTTTTTGGTTGACTTCATCATTCATTGATATTTAGGACGTCACCGCGTTGTCAAGCCCTAGCGTAAACAAACAATTTATTATTTTACATAATATCTTTGCTTATTCCGTTTAAGGATACAAAATACTCATATATATAAAACAATGCATAGAAACAAATTGTAAAAATCCTTTTCTGAGCAGGTTAATAGCAAAAAAACTAACAAAATGCTGTTCTAAATATTTTTATGTCAAAGTTGTATTAACCTATGAAATGTGTATTTATTAGGATTGTAACGTTATGTAACATCACAAGCGCTTACAGAACACTACATCATAATTGCCTTTATGTTTTCTTCTATTTAAATATAGTAATATTATGAAATTATTTCACAAAATTCACAGCGACGCACTATGGCAGGAATACTATGAACTCATACTTGCGTAAATATTGGCACATAGGTACCTGACTCTCTCTCTCTGATCCTCTAAGGCAATTTGTATCTAATAAGGACTTCTCTCTCCCACGCTTTGTTGATCTTGTACATTCTACATCTATGGTATAAATAGATATAAATAGTGATTTTACATAGACACTTTTTTTATTTTATTTTGGGCATTGACGTAAGCATTTGCCATATGCCAAGTTTCATTAATTTCCACCAAACTGTTACCCGATTCTATGATATTGGGCGTCCTTAATACGATAATAAGAGAAACGATGAATGCAAGGTTCTCATAATATTTGGATTTTGTGTATAGTGCAAAATTAGTAAATTTTAGTAGTATTTTGTGTAGTTTTGTTCAGTGAGAATGTACTAATATAAACTAAAGTAAATGAAAGTCCCTGTTCGTGATGAAATTAGTGTAACGAGTAATTACTCGTTACTACCAAATTTCACTCGACGAGCTTCGATAAAACTGCCGCTGCTTTATCTAAGACTTGAACTAAGTGACTTACAATGACGAATTAAGACTATTTTTAAAATAATGTAAAAAATTATTGACTTTTTTTTCTTCTCTCGTAAGAAGATCCAGTGAGTTTCTTCGTCGGCATTACAATCAAGTATGTAGACTAATGAGTAGTTTAAATTTCAATTATTCTTTTAAGTTCCAGTCTTTAAATATAAGTCCGTCAACTTTTACAATAAGTATTTTTATTTATTTGCATACAATATGATAATAATTAAGACCTTACTAATCAAATGCAGACCTATACTGGTTTTATTATAGCTATAATGGTTTGATTCGATTATATTTGTAAACAAAAGTTGAAATATTGTCATAATTTTTAATTATTGGTGCAAATTAAAATCTCTTTTAACCAAAGATATTTCATTCATTGATTAACATTTAATTATAATTAATATTAAACTCATTTTATTATTTTTAATCTAGATATACTGTCACATTGGGACTGTAATATTTACTTAAATTGCGATTTACCTTAATTAAAATTACTTATTATTACTTAGTGACTCTTAAATAAGTTAAATTAGTATTGCGAACTTAAAATACTATCACTCCTTTAAGCATTTGTTACACAACACAACAGAGCTCATAATTTTGCTTTGTCCTTTTCAGTCTTCTCAACGTATGCCTATATCGAGGAGCTAGATTGTGTTCATAGTCACGTCATGATGAAGTCTAGTGTGACGAGGTTCCGCACTCATTTTTGCATTAATATTCGCCACCAGGCAGCTCTAGTGTAGTTGTAGGTCAAACAAGCTTTTTTATGTTCTTGGTAGATCATGATTTTGGTTTTATTTCGGATACCTGACTTGACTGATTTTTTTTCATTATGGCATTGGCGTTAGCAACTGCCACTAACAAGTTTAAAACGAGGAAACATTGATGTTTATAAAGGAAATTTGGAATTTGGATTAACGGATTAATACTAAAATAAAAGATAAAAATAGATAATGAAACAAAAATATTTACAAATTAATATTTACACAAGACCATAGATAAAGCAATTTTTTTTTAATTTTTAATTTATCATATTGACATATACATACTTAGTAGGTATTTCCACCTACCTACCTACCTATATATACATGTTAATCTATGGGTATTTCTAACTATATTAGTTTGTGCAAAATATAACTAAATTCTAATATTATTTTCTTCAGTAAATGAAGAAAGGATATGATACATACAAGGATCAGACATAAGGCTAAAATTGATGTGGGAAGAGGAACTTTATAGGAGCAAAGGTTATTGTATAATGGAAAATGATCGTAGTTTGGACAAGCAAAAATATATGGTTAAGATCACCAATGTCAGTGTCACATTCACAGATTTTATTTTCAATAATATGCAGGTTATATAGATGACTACGTGTATTTGTGTGACCAAGCCTCATTCGGGTGATAACAGATGTAGATAATTTGTCCAACTTTATACTAAAGAACCATGGTTTTACAGGGATTGCTTGTTGTATTAATTAATATGTTTTACCCTTTACCAAGCTGCCACTATTCCATAATTTACGCCACGATTTCCTTAGATGAATTTCAGGAAGACTGGTTAGATCATGACTGTAATGGAGATATGGATATAAGTCACCACATTGGATTGCCTCCCTAGCACAACGATCAGCCCTCTCGTTTCCGGATATATTACAATGGCTTGGAACCCAAGCGAAATAAATAAGAAGATTAAGTTTAGAACATTCGTAATTTCTTATGTCTAAAATAATTGGGGAGGTGAATTTGGATTTAAGAGGAAATTTCTGCAAACTCTGTAAAGTACTTAAAGAATCTGTCAATACAATAGATTTCGGTAGTTTCATTAACTGTATGTATTCTACTGCTTTGTAAAGGCCATAACATTCACCAGTGAAAATAGAGGTTTCTGGAGGAAATTTGATTTTTTGAACAATGTCATACTGTGCATGGAAAATGCCTATGCCAACGTTATTAGAATTTTTAGAAGCATCAGTGAAGACTAAATTGAAGTTCTTCCATTCTTCATTAATAATATTGGTAAAGTAATGATTAGCACGAATAGTATATTTATCTAAACCTAATTTATTATGTTGGGCATTAAAGTTAATGATTCATAATGATTTTTGTATAAAGGAAATATATGAGATTTAAAAGTAGTAGGTTTAAATTCATTAAATTTGTTAAAACTTTGTACTAAGGAAGGAACTGATTTATGTTTCCAATATTTGTTTGACATTAATGCACTAAGATTGCAGAGTATAGCATGCAGTGGGTGATTCGCTATTTCCAGTAAACGTGCATAAAATTTGTCAGATAGATGATTGCGACGAAGATGAAGTGTAGGGTCTACACATTCAACTTGTAAGGCAGAAGTAGGACTAGATTTCATGGCACCCAAAACAATTTGTAGTGCCTTAGATTGAATTACATCAATTTTTTTCAAACCAGCTTTACGGCATGGCTCTAATATGAACATACCATAGTCTAATAAACTTCTAATTTATGCATTGTACATTAACTTTAATGTTAGTGGGTGTGCACCTCACCAAACACCTGACGCGCATCTTAATAGATTTAAATTACGCTCACACTTAGCTGTTATGTATCGACAGTGATCAAGTCCTGTAAGTTTCCGGTCCAAAATCACCCCCAAAAACTTTGCATTTGTTCTAATAGATATAGAATTGTTATTATAAGTGACACTGATGGGCGAAAGAAATCTTGACCTAGAAAATGGAACAATAGAGCTTTTGGAAATGGATAGGTCTAGCCCATTATTATGTAGCCAATTTTGTAAAGATTGCAAATAGAATCAGCAATATTTTTACTAGCCCCCTGTATAGATTGATCAACTGAGTATAAAAGGAGATCGTCTGTATATTGTAGAACTTTGACAGTCTTATTAATAGCAGTTTCCAAATCATATGAATAAAGGTTGTAAAGCAATGGGCTTAAAACGGAGCCCTGTGGAAGACCTTGATACTGATACCTTTTTTCCTTAGTCGGATCATTTATTAAAATAATAGATCTATTGTACAAAATGTTCATGATAATATTGATGAGGTAATGTGGTATGTTTAATTTTAGTAATTTATCTCTTAGAATTGATAGAATAACATTGTCATAAGCTGACGAGATATCTAAGAATGCTGCAAGAACTGATTTATTGTGAGTAAAAACTGTTTATATATCGGTAACCAATAAACTAATATTGTCAATTGTGCTTTTTCCTTTCCTAAATCCATATTGGCTTGGGCTAAGTAACTGTCTATTTTCAGCAATTTGCTCAAAAATCTTTAGCATAACTGATGACAGTATTATGGGTCTGTATGAGGATGGATTAGATGGGTTTACTAGGTTTAAGGATGGGTATTACTTCATGTATTTTCCATGATCGTGGTATGTTACCAGTACATACTAAAGTATTTAAAATATTTAGAAAATAGGCTAAAGCATCATCAGACATCATATTACTAACAAAAGAGTATGTTATACAATCTCTACCAGGGGTTGACTCTTTTACATTTTTTAAAATGCCTTTCAACTCTGTTAAGGTAAATGGAGGAAAGTTGCTTGTAAAATCAGGATATTAACCTATGGTGGTAGGCAGGTGGTGTGGATGATGCAAGCGAGGAGTAAATGGTCCAGTTCGTGTTAATAAACAGGTTTATTATTTACACACTAGGTTCACATACATCAATTTTCCGGTACTGTCTAAAAGCCATAAACCATAGATTAGAAGGAGTGGTACACGTTACAACGATAACTTATTAAATAGTGAGGTTCGCGCGGTATGTGCGTGAGAGTGTCTAGCAGGCGTGCGACACGGGTCTCGCGGTGAATGCTAGCATCTGACTGGCGAGACATGGCTTCGCAATTGCGCACGGGCAACTTGAACAAAGGGTTGGGGTATGGTCCCACTGCGCGATAGAATATTAAAGTACATAATATATTTAATATTTTATATACTATTTAAATATAATTTAACTGTTGTAAATATATAAATGTATGTGACATGTTATGTTATTATGTAAATAAGTTTTGTAAATAGATTTAAATATATTATGTAGATATAAAGGTAAATGTATTTAATAACGTAAAATATTAAATTAAAGATAAGTAGGCATCACTCCCCTCCAGAGACCGTCACTACGGGCGATAAAAATCTGGAAATCGGACTGTTCGGCCGGAACGCGTTTTTCTGAAACTCTCCTGAGCAGGAACATTTTTAATTTCGGGAACAGGATTGTGGGGAGAACTGAGTTGGGGATTTGGTGTAGGGTTAGTAGTAGCTACTGGGTTGGGGGATGAGTTAATCAATGTATAGGCCGGCTTTAAGCGATCTATTGACACTGTCACACTCTTCCCTTTGACCTCTATTTTGTATGTCTTGTTGTTACGCTCAAGGACTGCATAAGGACCAGTATATGGTGGTTGTAAAGAACCACGTAATGAGTCGTCTCTTAAAAATACGTGACTAGACGAAGTCAAATCTTTGTAAATGAAAATTTTGTCCTTATTATGACGCGAAGTAGGTGCTGGTCGAAGTTTAGCAACAAACTGGTGTAGACGAGTGCTGAAATCTGTGATATCGGTTGACTCCGGCAGCGTGGAGTGGAAAAATTCTCCTGGCAAACGTAAGGGCTCGCCGTATACCAATTCGGCAAAGGAAGATCGAAGGTCATCCTTACACGCACTTCGTACTCCTAATAATACAAAAGGTAAAATGTCAACCCAATTGCTATCCGCGTGGCACATGATGGCTGGTTTTAGCTGACGGTGAAATCTGTATTGTGACGATGAATCTCGGTGGTAAGCAGTAGTCTTGCGGTGTTTAAATCCGATCACTCTTGCAAGATACTGAAAAAGTGACGATTCAAACTGCAGACCGCGATCAGTGACAATATCAGTTGGGCATCCAAACCTGGATATCCACGATATCAATGCCTTACCAACTGTTTCTGCCGTCATATCTACCATAGGTGTGACTTCAGGCCAACGCGTGAAACGATCCACCGCCGTAAAACAGTAGCGATATCCTTGTGAAATGGGTAGAGGACCAATAATGTCAACGTGTATAAATGCAAATCGTGCGCGAGGAAGATCGAACGTTCCCAATGGAGCTGAAACGTGGCGATTGACTTTGGCACGTTGACATGCCATACATTGACGAGTCCATTCGCGACAATCTTTGCGCACTCCGGGCCAAACGAATCTTTCAGCAACAAGTTTAGCCGTTGCGTTTGCACCGGGATGGCTAAAAGAATGGAAACTTTCAAACACTTGCCTTCTTAAGGACTTAGTGACGAATGGTCTTGGCAAAGATGTACTGATGTCACAGTAAAGATCTGAACGAGAGTTAGGGATTTTCACTTTTTTCAAGCAGAGTGAAGATGATCTCAAAAGCTCAATGAGCTCTGTGTCAGAAGCTTGGGACGAAGCAAGTAATCCTAAGTCGACTGGCATATGCAATTCCTCGACACAAGACAGTGGGTCAGCTACGACGTTGTCTTTCCCCGAAATGTGTCTAATGTCGGTTGTGAACTGCGAAATATAGTCGAGGTGGCGATATTGTCTAGGCGAACAATTAACCTTTCTTTCCGTAAAAGCGAAAACGAGTGGCTTGTGATCCGTATATACGACAAAATGTCTTGCCTGTAACATATGACGAAAATATTTAACACTTTCGTATATGGCTCGCGGTCATAAGGCGAGTATTTCCACTGGGAGGGACTTAGTTTCCTCGAAAAGAATGCAAGGGGTTCCCAGCTATTATTCTTAAATTGCTGCAACACTGCACCCATTGCCAGGTCGGACGCGTCTGATGTAAGCGCGAGTGTGGCCTCAGGATCTGGATGTGCAAGTAGCGCAGCATTAGCAAGACTTTCCTTACACTTGTTGAAAGCTAATAAAGCATCCCTGGAAATAGCAACAGGATGGTTTGCTTTGACGTTGCTAGCAAGTAAGGCATTCAGAGGGGCTTGAATGGAAGCAGAGTGAGGTAAAAATCTTCTATAGAAATTTATCATGCCCAAGAAACGTCTGAGTTGCCTGACTGTTTTGGGTGTAGGAAACTCTTTAATAGCCTGAACCTTTGATTCAAGGGGTTTGGTGCCAGAAGCAGAGATTCGGTACCCTAAAAATGTTACTTCTGATGCGCCTAAGACACACTTAGAAGTGTTGATTAGGACACCAAACTCCTTCATACGAGTGAAGAGCTGATGAAGGTGGTTCTCATGATCGGCTGCAGATTTCGAGTAGACGCAAAAATCGTCCAAGAAACAATAGCAAAAATCTAGGCCCCTCGTCATTTCGTCAACAAACCTTTGGAATGTTTGACCTGCATTCCTCAAACCAAAAGTCATGTAAGGGAATTCATACAATCCAAAGGGTGTTGTGATGGCGGTCTTTGGGATATCGTCCTTGAAAACGGGAATTTGGTTGTAAGCTTTGGTTAAATCAAGCGTGCTGAAGACAATACAACCAGCAATTGAATGAGCAAAGTCATGGATGTGCCGAATACCGTTGCTGATCATGAGCTCAAACTCTCGTTTGGCTATCTTCAATTCGTCCGGTGTAAGAGTTTTGGTTGATGATGTAGTGCTGGAACAAGTGAATGAAATTGTATATCTTGGTTGTGCTTTTAGCAGGGATGGAAGGTACACCGTGGATGTAGAGAGGAGAGTGAGTGCAGGGAATAGTGTGAATGGGGCGTTGGGTAAGCTATTCCAAAGCGAGGTTTTGAGTCAAAAAGCTAAACTCGCTTTGCGTAACTCTGTGCTTATTCCAACGTTACTGTATGGAAGTGAGAGTTGGGTATGTCAGAAAGAGCATGAAAGTAGGATAAATGCGGTCGAAATGAGAGCACTACGGAAAATCTGTGGTGTAACGCTCGCTGACCGCATTCGTAACAGTGAGATCCGAGAAAGAGTGGGATTGAAAGAAAGTGTTGGTGTTAAAATGCGAAAGGGCATGCTCCGCTGGTTCGGTCATGTGGAAAGAATGACAGATGAAAGATTGACAAAGCAGATATACAATGCGATTGTGGATGGATGTAGGTATCCGGGGAGACCAAGGCTGACATTTCACGATCAGATCAATCGGATATTATCCGAGGGTGGTGTCAAGAGTCTCCGTAACCGGCGTGTTTGTATGAAAAGGGTTATGAATGTGAGGGAAGCAAGACAGGTTTGTCAGGATCGTGAGGTCTGGCACTCGATACTCTCTGCCTACCCCGTAAGGGACTTGGCGTGAAGATATGTATGTATGTATGTGTGTGTCCGGTGCTAGTCGGCGTGGGGTACATGAGACAGGAGGGCCAGGGGTGGTCCTAATGTGATGTACCGTAGTGTGCTTAGAAAACACTGGTGTGCCAGAAGGGTGGGTAATTTCTGGGAATTTGTTTAGAAATGGTAGGGAACTGTGCATGGTGCTAGTTGATTAAGCAATTTATTAATTAACAGTGAAGGCAGTTCAGTTTGATTTGAATCCTTATAGGCTGATCTAAATTTTCTAATATTAAGCCATACAGCAGAAGGTTTAGATTGAGGAGAAAGGGATGAGCGGAATTTCTTCCAACCTTCAAGTTTTTTCTTTTTCAATAACTGTCTAGTACTTTTTATTACATCAGCGAGAATATCAAAATTTTCCAAAGTTGTACATTGGCACTAAGCTTTTTCAGCTTCTTTTCTTGCCCTTATAGCAACAGAGCATTCTGAATCCCACCATGATGTTGAGTTTATTTTGCTTGATGGAGACTTTTTAATGCGGAAAGATTTTTCAGCTGAGTCTATAATTAAATTTGTAAACATTTCAGCACAAGTGGCGACATTTGATTGAGAAATGTAGGGTAAAGAATCAATACCGATATCTATTAAATTGCTAAAGTTTTGCCAATCTGGGTTTTGCATGGTAAATTTAAAATGTGATTGATGCTGTTGAAGAAATTCTTTTTTGTATGTATAAGGAAAGTTTGTTATTATAGGGAAGTGATCACTCCCGAAGGTGGAGGAAAGTGTATGCCAGGTCAAGAAGGTAGCTAAATTGGGCGTACAAATAGATAGGTCAGCAGCACTTCTACCTACAAAAGGTCTAGTTAAGCGTGTGCAAGAACCATTATTTAAAATGCACAGATAACTATTATTAATAATGTTTGAAAGCTCTTCCCCATAACAGTTAGTAGGTGAACATCCCCAAGCCTGATGATGACAATTGAAATCACCTAACACCATGAAAGGTTTCGGCAAAGAACATAAAATATTATTTATTTCAGCCAATAATATAGAATTTGAGCGTGGGAGGTAAAGTGACACAAAACAGATATTATTTACAACCACAGCTAAAATAGAAATATTTACACTATGTACAGGTAAGTTTATTACAGAATAGGGGTAGCCTTTCTTGATCAAGATGGCTACACCTCCGTAATCATCTGATCTATCTTCTCTAATACTAGTGTATCCAGAGAATTTGAAAGTACAGCTTGGCCTAAGCCAAGTTTCAGAGAGGGCCACTTAAAATGGCTCATATTTATTTAGTAAGTGAATTAGTTCACTTTTCTTGTTGGTGATGCTTTGCGAGTTCCATTGTACTACTGTTGGTTGTCTGTCCATGGTTAGGTTCAATATTAGAAAGATTCTTGATACTGTTTGTAATTAATGCAGCGTTGGTCGGTGTTATTATTTGGGACTGAGTGAACAATTTAATAAAATATAAAATAATGTTCATTGACACAGATTCTTGATTACTAACAGTGATTTTAGCAAACATAGTTCCATTGTCACTAGAATTGGTGGAGTTATATTCTTGGATCACAGAATTGTGAAATTCATAGTCAAACCCTTTTTCGACTTTTGTTGGAGATTTAGGTTTGATATAAACTGTTTTTTATAAAATTTATTGCTATTTTCTTGTGAATCAGAAAACATAAGGTGTGTTGAACTATTAGCTTTCCTAGGAGATGAAACTATGTTTGCATATATTTTTGATACAGGTGGGTAGTGTTTCGATGCCTCCATGTAAGGTACACAATTCTGGGCCTTATAGATCTTAATATTTTTTTGTCTTAAATGCTCAGGGCATGACTTGCTGGTAGCAAAATGAAAGCCCTTGCATAAACAACAATGTACAGTAAGTTCTTCATCTGCCTTACAAGTGTCACCAAAGTGATCCTTCCCGCACTTATAACATCTTGGGTTCATCTGCGTGTTATTTTAGTATGGCCATACCTACAGTATTTATAACTTTGTATGGTTGGGTATATATATAAATCAACTGAGAAGGAATTGTAACATAAGTATACACGTTTTGCTAAAACCTGACCATCAAAAGTTATAACAACAGTTTCAGTTGGTTTCCATGTTACTTTGTCATCTACTGTAACTTTGTGATTTAATCTTCTGGCTTTGATGATTTTACCACAACCTATAGGTACATTAATGTTACTTATGACCTCTTCTGGAGACCAGTCTGAAGGAACACCTCTAATTAATCCAACTCGGGTGACATTGAACGATGAGATGAATACTTTGAAATTGTTTTCGGCTAACTTTGGGTCATTAATAAATAAATTTGCGTCTAAGTAATCCAAAAACGAGAGAGATAATCGGTTACGACCTATCTTTTTAAGGCTACCGTTGATAATGTTTTTAAAAGTGTTTTTCTTAAGAAAACGGCCAAACGAAATAGGGTGCAGGGTGACATTATCATTCGGTGCTGCAAATTTTTTTTGTATGTGGACATTATACGGCGAAAGTTCGCTTTGTTCATAGTGATTACGGAAACTTATAAGTTCTTTGTGCTTTTCTTTAGAACTATTAACTGTAGTATTAGTTAAATCAGTCATTGTAATATTGGCTACATTATTGTTATTTTCGGATAAAGCATTGGACGTGTCATCTATTGTTTTTAAACTACCAGATTCTGAAATACAGCACTGACAATCGGATGGCTTAAGTTCATTGTTGCGCTTTTTGCGACGCTTATTGCAATTTTTGCAAATTTTATGTGACGCGTGGGATCTTTTTCTGCTTGAAGATCGAATTGAAGAATATGAAGTATCGGTATCAACGCTGCTTTCTTGTTCAATTGTTATATATTGGGCTACCTGGCTGGCGTTCCCGCCAGGATCATCCGGTGGCTTATTCATTAATAAATAATAAAAAAAACTTACTTACAGATGAGAAAGAACACTAAATATATTAAATAAACTATTATAAATATTTACACATATAAAAACTACTGTGATGGCACCTCTACTTTGTAAATTAAATATTTTTTTAAAACCGCGAAACAAAAAGCATCCGCCAACTTTCGTGTTTCCCGCGCTTTTTTCCTTGACTGATTTTGGTAATTATTTTTTATTGGATAAGGATGTAAGAAGAAGGTTCCATATCAAAAGTGAATGAAAAAATAAACTTAAGAATACGAAAACATTGAATTATGATTTTTCACCTACTGATATTTAGGTACTACTATGCATAACCTTTTACAGAGAAATCCGATTTTTATAAAAAATGACGGGTTGCATTCCAGGAGTGCCGGCAGAAGTGAAAACTTGAATATTAACATTGTGCAATTTTGATATTTTGATATTTTGGTTAGTGAATAATTTTGCACGAATTGATTCAATTATCAGTATAAAAGTACTATCATTTATGTGGTAGAAAGCGCTTCATGCGCAGGAATACATTTTTGCGACGCCGTAAAAAGAGAGGGGAACACTTCCTCTCCTACGCCACGCCAGCTGTTTATTCTCTATCCGTCTTACTCATTTTCAATCAGCTCACGTGTCCCGAAGCGAGTTTAGAAGTTTTTGCCCATTCCAAAAAAAGTGCACTAAAGGCGTGTTCACTTCAATTATTTTTTGGTCATAAGATATATATAATTATTTGTGTAGCATACAGGATGTATCCTTCTAGGACCTGTGAAAATCGTAGTTGAGGCCAAGGGAAAACGATAATGATTTTTTTGCTATTTCACTTATTCATTTTAATGCTAACTCAGCATTTGTAGTTTTTCATACCTTGTGGTCTCATATAAATGTCAAAAGTGTAATATAGATACTAGACTTGAAAAAGAATATAATATAATAAATAATAACTAATAGTAAAATGAATTAAGAATGAAAATAATTTCAATCTTTTTTTTTGAAACCATGAAATAATTCATCTAATTAAAGATAATTTCTTTAATTTAATGAATTACTTCATGGTTTCAAAAATCATCATCTGATATGATCTTTAAGGTAAAAAACGGTATGTACTACAAGCTTTCTAGATAAACTCTTGTTGAAAATTATCAACGAAAAAGAAATGATAAGAATTTACTAAGAAGAAATGGCATCCTAGAGTAATATACTCCTAGCGGAGCAATAATTGGCAGTATGGTCCAAAGGTCTTAGCTTGTTACTTTAACAACAGAAAAACAATTATAACCAAAATTACAACAAAAAATGTCTGCCATTTTGTATAATTTAACACCCATATTCTTAGTCGTTTCCTCGAACATTCCTCCACTCGACTCAACCTCGACTCGAACATTTTGACAGATTTCGTATTCTTAAGTCGTTAAAAACATCCTCGACTTGAGGAGATTCCTCAGTCGAGTCGAGGTGTGTTGAGTAAGGAACTGTCAAAACTCAAGGTACGTCGCGACCTACCTTGAGGCTTGAGGAATACCTCAAACTCGAGTATTGTGTTCTACGATCTCGAATTAATTGTTGTGTGTGAAGTTTATAGTTACATACTAATCTAAAACAATGTCTGATTTCGAAGATTTTATTGAATATGTTTATGAAAATCCTTACTATTATCCTACGCGCCGTTATCTAACAGACTTTACCAATCCATTAGAGTATTATGATAATGAGCAATTCCAAAAAAGGTTCAGATTTCGAAAATAAACTATTTTACACGTAATTTTCCCCCTTTTGTCGCATCAAACAAGTGCTAACAACAATAGGGGTCTACCAGTTCCACCTCTTGTACAACTGCTTGTAGCGATAAAATTTTACGCAACTGGTATTTTTCAGGTTTGTATTACCTATCTACTAATTTGTTGTTTTTTTTTTATTTTTTGTTATTGTCGGCTATTAAAGTTACTTACATCTCTTTGTAGATCGACTGTGGAGACCTGCTTAATTTGAGTCAAGCAACTGTGTCAAAAATAGTGGCTCGAGTATCCAAGCAGTTTGCTTTAAAAGTACAGGAATTCATTAAATTTCCACCAGTAACTAATTTTCCTGCCATAAAGAGGAAGTTTTATCAAACTGCTAGGTTCCCAGGTGTTGTTGGCTGCATTGATTGTACCCATGTTCCTATAAAAAGTCCTACAAGACAATATGGTGAAACATATAGAAACAGGAAAGGCAAATTTTCTATAAATGTGCAATTGGTATGTGGCCCAGATATGGAAATTTATGATGTTGTGGCACGGTGGCCTGGTTCAGTACACGATTCACGGATTTTTGCAAATAGCAGATGCTGTATGCGTTTTGAAGAGGGTTACATGCAAGCAATCCTTCTTGGTGACAGTGGGTATGCACAAACAACTTACATGTTCACACCTGTGCTCAATCCACAAACGGAAGCAGAT
>NJDC01004214.1:57308-107429 GCA_002245475.1 Calephelis virginiensis
CTAGATTGAGACAGGAATCATAAATATTTCACTAGTATATACTTCCATGACCTACTTTATGCAATAGTTTGTGATTATTTGAATAAATGTCATTATTCGGTGTTAAAATAACCATGAAATATTTTTTTAAATAGTTATTGTTGATTTGTTATTGTACATATCCTATTGAATTAAGGTAATTTTGTTTTGTAAACTGCAAATGATTAAACTAGTTCAACCAGGCAGAATTGTCTTCTGATTATCTATTTCATTTTTAGAAAACCTTAATTTCTTAATTTTCAGATGAATACACGAGTTGGTATTTTTAGTTTGCCAATATTTTCGATCAATATGTCAATTTACGGAAAATGTCCAAAAATGTTTAAAGATATTTTTTGGCAAATTTGAATGAAATGGACTTTTTTTAAATTTCTGGACATTTTCCAAAGTAAATTGACAAAGTAGGAGGTTACGATATAAAGTGAAGTTGTGAATCGGCCTATAAAAGTAGCACGTATGTACATGTGGTTATATATATCGGCAATTATGTTTTAACCAATGAATACCAGTTGGTGTTTGCGCTCAATGCTGCCAACAGCTAAACGGGCTTTCCACCAGATTCATGTATTAAAATCACTAACAAGAGACGGTCCTACTGTCTCTTATATCCATAACTACAAAATTTTCCACTAAAAGTTTGTGTTTCGAAACGATAAACTGAACTATAAAAAATTAACTAAAAAGAACTATTTTAAAGCAAGGTTTTGATTGAGTCAAGATGCTAAACTAGCTTTACATCATTCTATGCTCATCCTAACTTCATGGAATCTATACTAATAATAAAGAGGAAAGAGATAGAGAAATCTATCATTTATACTATTATAAAAGAGGAAAGATATGTTTGTTTGTTCGTATTGAACAGGCTCCGAAACTATTGCACCGATTTGAAAAGTTCTTCCACCATTAGAAGCCTACATTATACGGCAATAATGGAACACAAAAGTGTAAGACAGTTAGCTACAAAATTTATTGTATTGCATGCGCTGCAGAATTTATATATATGACAGCACAAAAAGATGTTCTACGATATTAAGGAACAAATTAAATTCTATAGTACAAAAAAGTTCGCGACACCATGTATCGTTCTTTTTATAGTAATAGAAGGCAAACAAGCAGACGGATTTCCTGATGGTAAGAAATTGACGCTGCCTAGAGACACCAAAAGCGGTAATGATGCGTTGCCAACCTGAGGCCGGGATGTTAGGCCTCGAGCAAAAGAAAATTTACCGGGTACCTTACCCTCCGAACCGGAACACGTCAACGGCAAGCATTGGACGTTATGGCAGTAGAAATAGGTAAGGCGATGGTATCAATTAGGGCGAGTAGCTGCGAAACTCCACCACCTAGTTATATATTACCTAGTTATTATACTTACGGCAACACAACTACTTTTATACATTTTGAAAGGTGATAAAAGTAGTGTTCTTATTCGGACCATGTTTTCCATACATTTATCCTTATCCAAATAGATAGTTTCGTATTCAAAACTGTTTCAATGCCTTCAGATTACTCATTGAATTATTGAAATCGAACACTCCATTCAAAAGATGTTATGAAATTAAAATTTTATTCTAAGCAAAATATCTCCCTACCTATCTATTTTTTTATAGAAGAGGAGGCAAACGAGCAATTGGGTCACCTGACGGAAAGTGATCACCTCCGCCCACGGACATCCGCAACACCAGGACTATCACAGATGCGTTGCCGACCATTAAGGAATGAGTACGCTCTTTTTTTTAAGGTTCCTAAGCCATAATTGTTTGGAAATACCACCCTCGGTAACTGATTCCACAAAGATATTATACGGTGTAAAAAATGTCTTCGGAATCGCACAGTTGTAGATCGCCACGCATCGAGATGATGGGCATGATATCTTAAGCTCTGACGCGATGTCCGAAAATGGAAATCAGCGGCTGGAATTAAACCAAATAACTCCTCAGAGCATTCCCCATGATAGATGCGGTAGAGAACACTGAGTGACCCAACATCTCTACGCAACGCTAAGAAATCAAGCCGATTGGTAATTGCCCGGTCGTTGACTACGTTGAATGCGATGTAAAATAAGCCTTTATTTTGCTAATTCCGCGTAAGCAGTGTAACCGTTGTGGCAAATAATCCTCCAAACGACACAGAATGTGACAAGCCTAACTGACGTTCCCACCACCCACCTCCGCGACCAGAACACGACTATAGGAAGAGCTCGGGAAACAATATAAATTGTCACGTTCTTTACATGTGACAACCCTACCTAAAGTTCCCACCTCCCACCTCCGCGACCAGATCACTGCTTACGCGGAATTAGCAAAATAAAGGCTTATTTTACATCTTTTATAATGGATTTCCGCAAAGTAACGCCTGATTCAATAAAATACGTTGAATGCGATCAAACGGGAGGAGCTGGTACTGTGGAGCCTCTGCCCAGAATTGAGAACAGTACTCCATATGAGGCCAAATTTGCGCTTTATATAGTTGTAAGCGATGGGCTGGCTTGAAATACTGTCTCGCTTTACTGAGCACACCAAATTTTTTAGAGGCTATTTTAGCCTTCTCCTCCAGATGACCACAAAATTGAATATTGCTCGAAATGTCAACGCCGAGTATACCAATGCAGGCTGTGGCAGAAAGGGAAACGCTCTCAAATCGAGGAAATGCGACAAAGGGAGTCTTTTTAGCGGAAAACGCGCAAACTTGTGTCTTGTTAGGGTTAAATTGCACCAGATTCTGCCAGCCCTAAAACGAAATTTCAGACAGAAGATTGTCAATTTTAGACACAAGTTGGTTCCGGCTCTCGATGACATTTTCCCGCGATATATGTATTATGTCGGCCAAAGTATAAGGCTTCCCCAGTAGTGTCGTCTGCATAGCAATGAGTGTCACTAATTTGCAACATGTTATTGATATGCAGAAGAAACAAAGTAGGAGACATCACACAGCCTTGGGGAACACCAGCATTGACAGGTTTGGACTCCGAGCACACACCGTCGACAACGACCTTGATGCTATGCCCGTCAAAGAGTAAAGATTTGATTGTTTGTTTGTATTGGATCCGAAATTACTGTATTGATTTTTAAAAAAATTGCCATTACGAGTCAAACATTACTCCTGGTGAACATAAGCTACGTCTTTTCTCGAAAAAAATCGAAATTAGTTCACACAATTCAAATTTGTTAACACAGTAGATAAATTTTGACTTTGGTTTGTTCATCCCTTAGCAAAGAATTTGAGTAAGTTGTAATCTTTCTATGTAGAAAGATTAAACACTCATAAGTTACCCACGGTGTTAAAACAAGAAATATTTCTTTTGATATTTATATGTAAGTAACATTGGGTAATATCAACAAAACCAGTATTTTCTTTATGATTAAAAATAAATTTGTGTAATTTGGCCATTAGTATATATACACTTACAACATAAATGCTCATCAAAAATGACGGGTTGCACTCCGGGAGTGCCGGCAGAAATGAAAACTTGAATATTAACGTTGTGCATTTTTGATATTTTGGAATGGTTAAAGAATAATTTTACACGAATTGCTTTAATTAACAGTATGAAAGTACTATCATTTATATGGTAGAATACAATATTCATTTATTGTGCTATCGTTCACAAACATGATAACAAGACCATTCGCGCAAGCGCCCTGCGCCGTCTAAACGAAACAGCAGGTGCAGGCGTATATTTTCGCCGCACCGTAGAAAGAGATGGGATATTTTCTCTCCTACGCCGCGCCAGCTATTTAGTTTTCATCCGTCTTACGAATTTTCGGTCAGGTCACGTATTGAGACGCGAGTTTAAAAGTTTTCGCCCATTCCAAAAAGGTGCGCAACGCCGCTAAAGAAGTTTCACTTCCAAAGAGGGTAATTAGAAAGTAAATATAAAATAATATCATGTGTATGTAGGTATTTACTAGACGAGCTCGGAGCAAACGTAACACGCGTCCAAGTATGTGTGGATACGGTAGCCCTAACTGTGCCACAATCGTTTAACCTCTCATTAAAATCCGACGCTACACAAGTATTACAGTGCCAACTGGTGAACTGTTACTCCCACATACACCAAACAACTGTTCTAAATGATGGCCTGCATTGACAATAACCATTCGCCACAATGTTAACCAAAGTCATAGTAGAGAGAGTAGATTATACCCATAAACTAACACCCATTCGACTAAAAATGGGTAACCGCAGCGTAATGAAACTGAACATCGTTTTAGCGGATTAGTCTTGCCTAAAAAATATAATTAAATAAGCCAAAATATAAAACAAAGTAAAACGAGTAAGTTTCTCTGGCGAATATTTGTCTTCAATGTCAAATGATTTTGTTTAGTTTTGTTTGTGAATAAATGAGACTCAATTTCACTAAACCACTAAAAAAAAGCACCAGCCACTAAAATAAATTTTTCCCCGCGAATAGGGGTGTGAAAACCACCAGTTTTAGTGGAAAATCTACTAAGTTGGCAACACTGTTTGCGCTGTGTGGATTGACAAGAACGTCAAAGTCAGAACTCTTGCTCATACTTTACTCTTTGCAAATGAGTAATGCTCGATGTCGATTGTGTAGACGGTAGCGCAATCATAGAGGCGATCATCGCACATTCTATAACGGGCTATCATGGCCCATTGTGAAGAGGCGGCGTAAGACAGTAGATAAGGAAAAATTTGGAGATTTCAGTGTTTTACCAAGACAGAAAAGGCAAAGGCCTGGACAAGAAAAAGATTAAAGACGAAACCAGCATAAGAAACGAATTGATAAAATATGTCTTTATATACATGTAATAAAAATTAAAAAAGAAGACATTTTGATGAATGAAAAGGCAGTACAGCCTGTAGTTTTCGCCATGTGTATTAACGATTTAAGAAAAAAAATAAAAAACTTAGAGTTTTGGCGCCATCGTGAATGAAGATGGTAGTAGTTTTTTAAATAATGAGTAAAATTAGTTGATTTGGGTGGGAATCAGTTTAATTTTGTTTAGTGAAAGTGCGCAAATGAAATAATCATGAAGAAATTAGTGTATCGTGAATTTCCTCGCTACTGCCAAATTTCCCTAAGTGAGCTTATGTAAAGTGACCACCGCTCAATATCCTGATGTGACTGTGTAAATAGTGACTAATGACTGTATAAGAATTAATTAATACGGAAGGCATGTGACTAAAGACTATAAGAATTAATTACGACGGAAGACGTGGCAGCATGGGCTAAGGGTCTTAGCTGGCCCCAGAAACGGGCAAATTAACCTAAAAAAAACTTGAAAAAATTTCAACCGTCATTGTCAAACGTCAAATCATGTATGAAAATGTAAAAGGAATTGCGATTTCTGTTGGTGGACTTGTCTGCTGTGGCAAAAACAATCGAAAAGTGCAATTTTAAACTTGGTGTTTTGGAAACAATTAGACGGTACGCTAACCTAAACTTTGTATGTGAGTCAAAACTAAGTGAAAATATTAAAACATAAAAAAATGTGAATGAACATTACAATAATTGGTTGAATAACTATTAGATTTCTCTTGCTTACGCGCACGATATGCATTCTTGAGTATTAGAAACAATTTAATTTAAACAAGTGCTAAATGTAAATATTTACTGATTAGTTTTATTTTTTCGTAGCGGATGTATCGATATGTTGACAGCACGTAAAAATATTTAGAGCCCAAATCAAGGTATGAAGTGATCATATGCTAAGCTATTCTAGTTCTAGAAATAATTATCAATATTTTTGCGGTTATTTCTATTTAAGTGCTGCACGTCCTAATATGTTCTATGGAAATGGCTTCTAAAAAATGAAGAGTTAGATTTTAGTTAAAATATTTGTTTTTAATTATTTACCAACTTTTGGAATTAACAGATTATTAGTTGAAGTTTTTAACAGATTCCTTACTGTGAGTTTTTTAATATGCATATTGTAGCTATTTACAATTTGGAGATGCAAAGTTTGTTGGAATGTAATATTTTGTTTCAGAAACAATTGCCTTAAATGTTATGTTGTTATAATACATACTACACATTTTTTTGAAATGGCTGATAAAGAACAAGTAATTCAAGCTTTACGAGCAACTCTTATTTCAGTGAAAGGTGCACTTACACTAAAACAATGTAATCGTAAGTAACTACATGTGTAATTATGCTAATATTTATTAAAATTTTAATTGTCCAGTATGCACTCACTTGATGAGTTACATAACTATTTGTATTGTAAAACTGAACAACTGTAAAATAACAACCATATTGTGTTACAACATATTTCTAAATAAGTTGTGTATTATTTATCAAGGTAAATTAGAGTTCTTACTTTTTTCATGATATAGTTATTAATATTGTAAAAATAATTCCATACCTAATCCAATTTATCATTTTCAGGTGATTATCGAGAATTACAAGGTGAATGGATACCATTCAAGAAATTAGGCTATTCAACTCTTGAACAGTTATTTCAAGATGTTCCTGGTTTCAAAGTAACAAATATCAGTGGTGAATGGGTAGTAGATGCTATAGCAAGTCAGGATACACAACATATAGCTGCAATGGTTGCACGTCAAAAATCTACAAAAAGACCACCTGCAAGATTAAATTATGCAGTAAGTAAAACTTACCAAACCCTAACATGTACAATAATTAATTCATACTATCTATAACAACTCACATGTCTACGGATACTTTACTATCCGAAACAAAAAGGTAGTTGTACGTCCAAGATACTTTAGTATCATTAACTACAAATTTTATAAAACCGTCATCTATTGATAATATGCATTACTTTTTGCGTGTTTGAGTTGTGGAGTCAATAACTAGCAAACTACTTTACCAAATAACCATGAGATGGATAAGTGTTAGAAGCCTCGATAAATAAAAACAAATGTCTATATTAAGTCCACTCACACTTTGATCAAGTGCTTTTGAAGTGCCAGCGATTTTGTTGTAAGTACTTTAGTTTTATTCATTTGTACATTAAAATAAAATAGATGATTTGTGCTTCATAATTAACTATTCATATCACAGTTTTAAGAGTAAAATCAAGTCACATTTTGATTTCAAAGTATAGCTGTTTCGATAAAAAATTGCGTAGGAGCGGCAATTGTTGTTATTGACCCAATTTTAGCTACTTCTACGTAGTTTTGCAGTGAAATATAGAGTGATAGTTTGTCATAAACATAATAATATACTGTAAAAACAGAAATATACAATATTCATGGAAGATTCTATAAAAATGTTATTGTATTCCTCAGGTGTTTAGGTTTGAATAGATTACTATCCACGGACGGAACTAAAATGGTTCAAATTAAGGCTGTGTACAAACAGCAAAATATGATTGCAATATTTTTTCCGTTTTGTGTAGTGGTGTTTCTTTGTCTGTTTGACATAAAGAATAATGTTATATTTATTAATGATTGTCGATTTTCGCTATCTTTTTTGACTTTTATTAGTGGTTTCATCTCACTTTATTTCCCTTGTGGTGGTTTAATAATATAATTCAACAATACAGAAACACAAGTGATACAACCAAATACTAGGCCTATACTGGAACATCACCATATTCCTGTAAAAACTGGCTTTAAACAAAGTCAATGTTGGCTATGTGCCAGCGAAGTGCCTAGAATGTAATATAAATTTATGCATAGGTGGCTGTTTAATGGCGTATCACACATAATTGGTTAATTTTTGATTTATATTTACAGTTACAATGTTCACATTTTTTTTAAATTATTAAGTATTATTAAATAAAACACGATATTTATATTATTATTGGTGTTTATTTTAAAACCCCATCTAGAAAAAGCCATAACCACCCTTTTTTCAGTTGCGTAAATAAGTCTGCACAAGTCCTTAAGCGGCCATCTTGCTTATATTTTGGGTTCGCGAGTGAGTCGAAAGCGCTCGGGACCATCGCGATAAAATTATTAAGAGAGGTGTTTTGTTTCAATTTAATTAAATACTTAGAGTTAATTATACACAAAGATTCATGCATCATTTTAAAGGAAAAAAACGTCTAGTTTGTTTGACCTTGTTTAATTGGTAAAATAAATAATATTTTTTCGTTGTGGTGTAAACTAATACAAAATTCATGTTATTTCATCTTCAAGTTCAATATTAATACCTATTTTTAATACGTTAAATTAAACTTTCAGACCTTTAACAAATATTTAGATTTAATATGTACTCTTATATAAAATTTTCGTAGTATTTGTATTTACTCTAGGTGATATAGTTAAGAAGCTATAAAAGTTTTTTGATACACCATGCCAGCGCGATACCAACCGAATCAGCGCACACGTAGTTGGACGGACATACGTTGGACAACGGTATAATAGGTATTAGGTCCAGACGTGTTAGTGGATAAATACGTTCTTAGTTTATGTAGACATAAATTATAAAAGCCAGAACTGGAAGAAGTTAAGTTTTTATTCTTTAAGTTATAAAAAGCCCATGTATTGATAAAATAAATGAAAAACTTAGTTCGACTCTGGTTTCTTATCTTTAATATTAAAAGAGTGTACGGTCTAAGTTTAAGCAATGAGTTAAATGTAATTGTTTTTTCATTAAATAATTCCTTGACCCTATAAACAGCTTCTTTTGACCTGACAGTGTTCAATAATAATTTTAGGAAGAGTAATACTAGAGTAGTTGACAAAAAGTTATAAAAACTTATTTTAACTCATTGCTGTCTCCTTTCACATTGTTGAAAAGAAAGAAAAATTTTAAATTGTGTTAATTTTCTGAGCACATTCTTATACTACTTTTAATTGACAAGTTGACTAAATGCTCTGTTTTACAAACACTGTAGAAATGTTATGTGGACGCTAATTTTACAACATTAAGGCTATGTTTCACAATGTATCAGTAAAACAATCAGTAGTTACTTATTGAGTAAATTACTGAACGGTCAAATGCTTTCAGTAACTTACAACGCGTTTCAGAACCGCCCTCACAGTATTTTAATGTGCTGAGTAGTTACTTAACACATAAGAGGCTGACAAGTGGCAACAACAATTAATATTTGGGTTCCAAAGCACAGTGCACAGCACAAAATTAGCCACTGTTTTTGTCTAATATTTTTATTGTATTACATTACATTTTATAAAACATAAAGAAAAATTATAAATAAAACAGAGTTTGTTAAGCAACCTTAGTTTATGACAACAAAACCAAATAAAATTGATTGCATAATATGCACTTTTGACGAAACGTAAATGTCATCTGTCTTTTGACAAGTGTCAATACTCAATAGTCAATATGTTGAATATATTCACGTCCATATCCCCGAAAAGGTAGGCAGAGGTACAACCAGGGCACTCACGACTAGCTGAAAAGTCAGTCAATGTAATAGGTGGCAAAACTAACGCCAACCAGGCAAACCGGAGCAACGTAGACAACGTTCTTAGAAAAAACAGCCACCTATGCATAAATTTATATTACATTCTAGGCACTTCGCTGGCGCATAGCCAACATTGACTTTGTTTAAAGCTAGTTTTTACAGGAATATGGTGATGTTCCAGTATAAGCCTAGTATTTAGTTGTATCACTTGTGTTTCTGTATTGTTGAATTATATTATTAAACCACCACAAGGGAAATAAAATGAGATGAAACTACCAAGAAAAGTCAAAAAAGATAGCGAAAATCGACAATGATTAATAAATATAACATTATTCTTTATGACAAACAAACAAAGAAACACCAGTACACGAAACGAAAAAAATATTGCAATCATATTTTGCTGTTTGTACACAGCCTTAATTTGAACCATTTTAGTTCCGTCCGTGGATAGTAATCTATCCAAACCTAAACACCTGAGGAATACAATAACATTTTTATAGAATTTTCCATGAATATTGTATATTTCTGTTTTTACAGTGTATTATTATGTTTATGACAAACTGTCACTCCATATTTCACTGCAAAACTACGTAGAAATAACTAAAATTGGGCCAATAACAACAATGGCCGCTCCTACGTAATTTTTTATCGAAACAGCTATACTTTGAAATCAAAATGTGACTTGATTTTACTCTTAAAACTGTGATATGAATATTTAATTATAAAGCACAAATCATCTAGTTTATTTTAATGTATAATAATCTATGAACAAATGAATAAAACTAAAGTACTTACGACAAAATCGCTGGCGCTTCAAAAGCACTTGATCAAAGCGTGAGTGGACTGAATATAAACATTTGTTTTTATTTGTCGAGGCTTCTTACACTGCCATCTCATGGTTATTTGGTAAAGTAGTTTGTTAGTTATTGACTCCACAACTCAAACACGCAAAAAGTAATGCATATTATCCATAGATGACGGTTTTATAAAATTTATGGCTAATGATACTAAAGTATTGTTGGAGGTACAACTACCTTTTTGTTTTGGATAGTAAAGTATCCTTAGACGTGTGAGTGACTAAAATGAACAATAGCAACTTGAGTCATATCTGGCCGAATAGAATGTGTTGAACACATTTGTTGACCATATTGTGTTGAAAGTTAAAGTTACTCGACAAGTAAATAAGTTAATCGCTACTCTGTCCGACCTATAAGTTACTGGGCAGTTTAAGTGATGATTAGTGTTACTTGATGAGTGTGAAACGCAAAAACGTGTTTTACTTGTACTTAACTTTTAAGTAGCCTACTTAGAACTTTACTTAGACATTGTGAAACATAGCCTAAGCTTTTCAGTTCCTTTTGTTATGAGAAGATAGAAAAAAGTTTAAGTAATTTTCAGTAAAGCTCCATAAACACTCTGGACCTTTATTATTGACTTGCTTAAACTGCTTAAAAGGGAATTGGAAGTATTTATTGAAATATCATTTAAATATGTATACTTCCCAGAACAACTGTACAAGCTATGGGTTTTTTAACAAAATTGTGACAAAAAAGTTTTTTTTTTAAAAAACTGCCAGTTGGGCAGTAGGTGCAATAATAATACTTGAGTTCACTGATTTGTTATTTCTTAATTTATAATTAAATATTTTTATTATGAGGTATAATAATTACAGGGTGTACTTATGTTGTTGCTTGCTATGGGAGTTTACATATGTTTCTTAATCAACCCCACCTTAAAATGGTGTCTTACCACTATTAGAAACCCAATTAGAAAGTTTTGAAATGGATATAATTATGTTTGTCTGTATGTATTTTTAAATTTTCTTCAAAAGAATGTATTTTTTATGTACAATTTTTTGATTAATTCAATTTCTTAATTTTTTTTTTTAAATATTTTGTACTCAATAAAATAGCGCTGAATGACCCAATTACTAATAATTTACTTATTGTTTGGTTGGAACCTAATGGTAGTTACTGGTTTTTAGATTTTTTCATTGTATGGAAAACCCCTTAGTATTTGTATTGTTAAATACTAAACTATTGTTGTCTCTTTTTATGTAAGGTTTTATGTCACCATTTTATTGTTGGTATTTTTAGAGATGTATCAATAGGGACCTTGACTTTAAGTGATGTCCACTGACCAGGTTTTATTAAATGAGCCAGAAGGTGTTAACTAGTTCTCTAAATTTGCAACGTAAAGTTCATTTGCATTTAGTATTGTTATACTAGTCTTAAAGAGGAGTTTCACATAAGTAGTTATTAAATTTTTCATGATGAAGCTAAAAGTGGCTTTGGTATTTTTCAACTCCACTTTTAATTTTTTAATCCCTTGTTATTGATTGATCCAGGCTTTGAGCTTTCAGTACTATTAGACCCTGAGCTATTCTTCCAACAAAACCACAGATGTAACAAACTATCTGAGTTTGAATTTACTATGGAATTGTAAAATGTCTTTAATTATTGTCAAAACTAGAACTATTAATACTTTAATACTGCATTAATAAATAATAAGAGATTAATTTATTAATTGTGTTTTCTTGTTTGTTTGTAACCAGAATCGCATCCCAAAAAAGCAAGGCACATGGAGAAAACCATCATCATTTAATTATCAATCGAATTATAACGACAGTTATTCCAATCAATATTACCGTGCCAAAGCCAGTCCTCCGTATAACAATAATAACTACAACATTAAGGTAAGATGTTTCCTATATTACAAGTTTTCCCAGACAAGAAATCTATAATAGCTAACCCAGCAAACATTCATGAAAAAAAATGAAAATGAAATTATTTGCGGAATATGTGTGTTAAAAAGTTGTTACAAATATATTTAAGAATACAACATATTCTACCACATTGTGGTGTGCAAATATTTAATTAAATTTGAAGAAGTTACATATTTATATTAAAATGCACATTTAAATCGCAGCACTTATTTATATTTTTAATAAACATTTTATTTATTTATAAACATCAGTTTCATAATTTATTATAAATAAATTTAAAGGTACATTAATTTTTAGTCCTATCTACCGTACACTACGACCGTTTTCAAACCTAGCCAGTCAGGAGAAGAAACTGCGAAACAAACTCGCCGGCAACCATAATTTTATTATTTAAATTAGGTTTAAATTTATAAAAAAATATATATATTTTATTTATTTATGCTTGTCAGCAAGAAAATCTTTAACACTATAATATGTCTTCTTTAATAACAAATCAAATACCTTCTTTCGAAATCTTTTTACTGGAAGTGATTTCAGACTATCAGGAATTTGGTTATATATACAAATGGACATGCAATATACATTATTTTTATAAATATTAAGTTTTTGATTAGACATTCCCCCGTGTTGGTCCGGGCTCCTTTACAGAATAGACTATCTGCTTTCCTGCCAGGCAGCTCGTAAAAGGCGAGCATAGGCTTACTGTCACTAACACCGTGACATCTGACTAGGTGGTAGAGTTTCACAGCGACTCACCCGGATTGGTACCACCGCCTTACCTATTCCTGCCGCCATAACGTCATTACGTGTTCCGGTTTGGAGGGTAAGGCAGCCGGTAAACTTACTTTTGCTCGAGGTCTAACATCCCGGCCTCAGGTTGGCAGCGCACCATTACCACCTTTGGTGTCTCTAGGCGGCGAGAACTTCTTACCATCAGAAAATCCGTCTGCTTGTTTGCCTTCCAATATATCATAAAAAAAATGTTTCTTACTATTTCTGAAGTGTGTAATTCTTAATACTTCAACATTTGTTTGAAACAAATGATGATGTTTATTTATAAATACAGCCAAGATATATTCCATGTGCCATATTCTTTCCTTATTGGTATGATATTTTATATTTTGACTAGCCGACCTGGGCGAATTAAGTGTTGCTCAACATTAACATATACTAAGAGTTTGTATAGGAAAAATTTACTTCCCAGTTTTTCACTTCTTATGAAAGTTTCATCCTTCTGACAATAACCAACCCAACAAAAGAAAAAATTAGCAAAATTGGACCACCCGTTCAGGCGTGATGCGATGACCACCCAAAATGGGGATTAATTTTTATATCATATAATATATAGATTTACATTTTCTACCTATCCGTATATACACATCAAACAATCTTAATTTTATTTCCGTGTTTATCCAGGCTCATTTGCAGAATAGACCATCTGCTATCTTGCCAGGTAGCTCGTAAAAGGCGAGCATTATTGGCTTACTGTCACTAACACCGTAACATCGGACTAGGTAGTAGAGTTTCGCAGCGGCTCGCCCGGATTAGTACCACCGTCTTTCCTATTCCTGCCGCCATAACGTCATTGTTTGCCATTGACGTGTTCCAGTTCGAAGGATAAGGTAGCCGGTAAACTTACTTTGCTCGATACCTAACATCCCTGCCTCAGGTTGGCAACGCACCATTACCACTTCAGGTGTCTATGCTTCGTGAATTTGCCTTCAAACATAAACAAAAACAAAAAGATATCACGCGTAGAAACTATACAGCTAGTTTAGGTGGTAGAGTATTTTTTCCCTTGCTGGTATGGATTCATCTATTCCTGCCACCGTGGAGTCAGTGTTTGCCATTTGGCTAGTAGCCAGTATACTTACCGTCTATTTGGACAACCAGTATTGACACACTAGTAACATATTATATGGTGTTTATAGGTGAAAGTTGTATTTTAATATAAGGATCCCTAACTTTGAACTCGGATTTTTAATTTTATTGCTTGAATTCGGGTTGGAGTATGACTTTTCATAAGGATATTTATTTGCTAAAATATGGGTTATTTCAAATAATTTTTAGAGTGTTTCATTAAAAACAAACTGTATAAACTAAATTATGTTTAAGTACTAATAAGGAATTAAATAAAAAGAAAGATTTATTCTTACAAGGGACTAGTTGACCCAGCGAACTTCATATCGCTTTAACAAATAAATAATAAATAAATAAATATCCCTGGACAAGTTACATAAATTGAATCTAACCCCAAAGTAAGCAAATTATAGGCTTGTGTTATGGGTGTCAGTCAATACATGGAAATACTTAAATAGGTACCTGAATAAATTTAATAAACACCCAGACCCGGAAATGCAGATATTCTAATGTTCTTCACACAAATGCTTGCCCCCGTCGGGAATCCGACCCGAGCCTCGCGGTTGGTCGATGTAGTTACGCTTGTACGCTATCCACTCGACCAATGAGGCGGTTAAATATTTTGAAATTTATGAATTGAAATAAATGAATTAGCAATACTGATATTTTGAATATGAGAGAAATTAATGTATTGTTTTTCCTATTTTTCCTGCAATTATGCCAGTTTTTTTTATAAGAAATTTATTAAGTTAAATTTATGAAAGTTATTTTTATAAGAATAATCAACACAAGAAAAAAAGTGTTTGCAAAATTGATCAATTTGTTCAGGCGCGATGACGCAATGATCATGCAAAAAGGATTAGGATGCCATTATACATGACGTATAGGTTTTGCCTCAAATTTGACAAAAGAAGGTTTCTTAAAACTAATAATTACTTAAATACTCTTTTAATAAACAGGGAACTCTGCATACGATTCTGTCATCGCAAAATTTTGTTATATTAATATTGTGAAAGCAACAAACAACATTGCTATAATTTGAAACAAATAAATCGACGGAGCACTAAACTGATGAATTGTTGTGGTAAGGGTTATGAATCAGGTAGAACATCAATTTAGTTGTAACCTACTGATAATTTTTTGTTTCTAGCATAACAAATATAACAAATTTAATGATCAGAAAAATACATCTACAATAAAAGAAATCAAAGCTGACCATGTTCAAACAGAAAAAAATTTAAGTATTACACGGAGTTTTAGCAATACGCCATTGATTGAGAAGGATCTAAATGAAATTGTTTCAGAGGAAGTATGTATTTTTTTTATTTTATTTATTAAATTTACTAAAATATCAATTTAAGTTAATTATTATTTAAAGTTTAAGTGAAACATAAATATTTATATATTTTTTTATAAATCAATCACAATTTTTTTTACAGCATAAACATTCCATTAAGACTGATAAACAGACTGAAAATAGGGTTGCTGGAAAAATTTCAGCATCACAAAGATTGTCTAATCTAAGGGAGAGAATTAACACTGTGGATCTGATACCGTTGCAGCTGCCAGCGCATAATGACTGTGTGGTAAGTATATTACATTCTAAATGTAATAATACTTACATATTTTACTTCAATTGATGGTTGAGCTCTGCAAGCAGTAACTTGCTTTACCAATGTGTTATCTGTTTATTTGGCTGTAACGTCTGTATATATTATATACATCAAGTAAAGGAGGTGCTGTCTGAATGTCATAAGATTGCAACTAGTTCTTCTATCTGTTGAATAAAATTTTCGAAACAAAATAAAAAGTATATTACAAAAAAACTTGATTGTTTTTGTGACTAAAATGTTTTTCTTGTAAGCATGTTTGTTTGGTTTTTAAAAAAGGAAAAGTTAATTTTCCTGTGGTCGTATATTTAAGCTACCCTCAACACCGAAAAAATATAATAACTAGATAATTACGTAAGGAATATATTTATTTGTAACGTGTAACGTTTAAAACATGTTTTGATTAATTAATAGGACCTTTGTATTAATGTAACAAGTTAAGTGGTAAAAAATACCATTTCTAAATTTTCAGTTCAGTAATGATGAATTTGTGATTTATGCGTAATGGTTAAAATCCACATTAAAGTTAAAAGATATCATGACATGTACAGTCAGTCACAGTGATTTTGCAGGAAAAACTTGACATTGTTGAAGAAGGGGTTCCCACTCTGGAACCGCCGCCAGATTCGATGTCTCCTGTGGCGAAACTCGAATGGACGTGCCAGAAACTTGGTTTACCTCAACCCGTCTATAAGTCGCATGACATTAGGCCCAAACGAGGACCTGTCAGCTATGATTGTACTATAAAGGTAATAAAATTAAACTTGCCTGAATTTCGCATGTATTTTGTATATTATTTTGAACAGGATCTCCTACATCTGCGTTAGAGTTCTGCAGTTTGTATTTATTTTTATCTATGCGAGGTTAAGAATATATACACACTAAACGTTTAGACCGCGACTGACAAACTGAATTCACGTTTATTTGAAGTTCTACAATTCGTTGGAACAACTTTATGTTAAAGCCACAATAATATTATAAAAACGTAAGTGTGTTTGTTTATTTGTCCTTTTACATCGCAATGGAGCGATTATTTGATATCGTTTTCGTATGTGAATATAGTTAGGAGGTTGAAGAATGACATAGGCTAATTTTTATCCCAATGTCTTAAAGGGTTTCCGCAGGAAAGCTAAATAAGTTAAACACGCGGTCAAGATCTAGTCTATCCATTTTTTCTAGCAATTTTCTTAAAAGAGGCGTTTCTTTTCAGCCTCGAGCAAGCAACGCACCTTTACAACATTTGTATCTATGCCTACTAGTAGATGATTTCCTACTTTCAGAATTTTGACTTGTAATACCATAAAAATATCTACCAGCTTTGGAAATAATGATGAGAGGTCCCTTTAATTGCAATACTTATTGTTTTTGTGTAATTTATATTTACTTTTTCACGCAGTCTTTTAACATGTATTTATAATATTACGGTAAGTATAATATACATTCAAGCAAACTCCCAAGTGAAATTTGATTATTATTTCTTGATCGGGTCATTCAAATTCGTTGTCTCTGTAGTCTAGTGGTCCAGTGCTGGCTGATCGAAAACAGACACATTTCAAGTTACTAAATCCGGAAAACAAACCCTTCACTGGTAACTTGAAATGTGTTTTTTTTAAATTTTCCAATAAAAATAACGTTGCCTGAGATTGAATAAGAGCCCGATTGGCGATAGGTTTTGCTATCATCACGTTGTAGGACTAAACTATTTTCGGCTAATCATGGGTGCCTTTGCTTCTGGTAACCTCTTCCTACCTCCATGAGGATTCTGGCGTGCAGATATATTTATGTTTATTATAACCGGCTTTAATTTACTTGGTTTGTTTGTGTTCGGTCTTATGATAAATGTATGTACAGAGTATCCAAATTATAGTTGACACTGATTTTAGTTGAGTATTGTGTTGCCTTAATGTTAATCAAAAGTTAACTGTTACAATAGCTCCGCAAGTATTTTACCTTATCCCACAGAAAGGAATGCAAACATTTTTCTTTTACAACCAGATCAAATTTACTAAAATTGAGTAGCCTACAACTTATTTTCACTTAACAAAGGCAGTTATTAGTGTGATGAAATTATTTTTCTGCGTATTTGTGTTTCTGGGGCCTATCTGGTGAAGTCAAGTCCCCAATAATCCAAGATTGGAACTGGCTAGGTCGGGAACAAGTACAGCGCCACGTCGTACCCGGACTCGTCGCCGACGGAGGAGCTGGCGAAGGAGGTGGCGGCGGTGAAAGTGCTGGCGCTGATGGAGAGCTCGGGCGGGGGCCGACTGCGGACCTCGGCGCCGGCCGCGGCACTGGCCGCGCTCGCCGACCTCGTGGCCCAACACAAGGCCGGCGTCTGGGCCAACACCGTGCCGCACTTGTACAGGTAATGCTACACACACACTACACACTACACACTACACACTACACAAACAAACGCCAACCTTCCTTTTCGGTTCAGTTTCTTTATTTCTCTTTTATTCGCTGTGCCTAGCAACTTTATCCGTGTGCTAAGTCTATTTAGTTGTCTTAAGAGAAAACTCTATTTTTTAAATGGGACTAAATTACAGATAGGTGTAGATATAAAATTTAATTATAATCGGTTACTAACTAGTAAAATATCCCGAATATACAGTCATGGTGACACGAGATTTTGTTTGCTTAGAGTTTCTTGTGCATCAAATAAATTTGTTTTGAAAAAAGTTTCAATTTGACAGAAAATTACCCATTAACAAAACGATCCGCCATTTATTGAATTCATTTATTACAAAAAATGTGATAAATGAAGAACCGCCCGTTCTTGAGTTATAAAATTACAACGAAAAGTGGCATTGATTTTTATATATATACTTAAATAATATGCACACAATATCCTTAAAAAACTTCTGTAATTGGACATTCAGTTACGAGTTACCCATTACCATACATTTCAGCGAATTTTACTGTCCGAGCGCAAGACAGGAGACATCTTGTTCCACACAACATGACAGCATTTCTGAAAAAATAAAGAGCATTACGGGTGTCAATGCGCGAATATTAATTAACCGATCAATTTATTCACAGATTGCAATGCTCGAAAAACTTAACATTCGCACATATTTAGGTATATGTTTATTAACATTCCCACTAGCACATTATGTAGGTATATAAACCCAACAATGATCATTTGTTTGCGTGGTCTGAAAGCTTACAAAACGTTTTTTGCGATTGAGATCTAGTCTTTCTGTTGTAGAGAGTGGCCAGTAGAGCTGGGAATAGCTTAGAAGAGTAATTTATTAAGTAGTGGAATGTTGTGATATAAAATTATGTAACGAATAATTTACAGAATTTATCCAATATTTCATAAATTCGCATTCTCATTGTATTTGTATCACTAGGTGGAAGTTTCGCAGCGACTCGCACGGTTTAATACCACCGCCTTACCTATTCCAGCCACCATGACGTCAGTGCTTGCCGTTGACGTGTTCCGGTTCGGAGAGTAAGGTAGCCGGTAAACTTGCTTTTGCTCAAGGTCTAACATCCCAGCCTCAGGTTGGCAACGCACCATTACCAACTTTGGTGTCTCTAGGCGGCGTGAATTACTTACCAGCAGGAAATCCGTCTACAAAGGCAAATTAAAAAAAATTTTGAAGAGCCAACATCAGCATACTATTTGCCTTCTTTTTAACCAACTCAAAAACGGAGAGTTTATCGGTTCTGCTGTATGTTTTTTGCATGTTTGTTACGTGATTATGTAACTATTAACGAACCGATTTTGATGATTCTTTTTTGAAAAGTTAGCTCGTGTTTTTTATAACGCCGTTGTTGACATCGTCATCTTAATAGTACGTTTAAACACTATTAAGTATAATTTATTCTACTAGTATACATATAACTAGTCAGATCGTGATAAAATTTATGTCAGACCATATCTGAATCATTAGCTATCTGTGGAAAATGAACTGTCGGTCGGTTTTTTAAAGTTTTACTGCGCTAAAATTATATTGGTAGCGGAGCGGAGCCCAACCCACTCGTTGTCTTCCTTTTGTGTTCAATTACAGAAGTTGTTTAAAGTTAGTGACACAAAATGGCCTTTTTATGTATTATTTTTTAGGTGATAGTGTTTTTATTTGTTTGTATAAACCATGTTCGCTGTTCTGTGGCAGAGATTCAGGCTTATTTCGCAAGCCTACTGGCTTCCATCATCTCCAGACCGGATGATGGGACAGTTTTATGCCGGCAGGAATAGGTAAAGGGGTCCCACCCGGTTAAGTAACTGAACTTTACCACTAGTGGCCTTCCTATTAATGACACATTTAACCTATCCTCGCCTCTTGCGAGCTGACAGACAGGAAAACATAGTCCTATTCTACACCGGGGACCCCGAACGACACGGAGAAAAGTTTAATCTATATTTGTATTTTTTATATAATCAAATGTTGAACAAAAAAGAGTAAAGCTTTGATAAGATTTGGGCATCCGTTTTAACAAAAGTTTTTTTTTTCAGAGAAAAATATAACGAAGACTTACCAAGCAATTGGCTAGATCTTGTAGAGAATTGTCCACACATCCTAACGGACCGAGTAGTTAATGGTCTCCTAGTTTTGTTGCCGAATAATCCGGTAAGTAGCTTGACAATTTTATCATTTAAATTTTGCTGATTTAAGTAAGTACTTCACGAAGTATTTCCGAGGATATGTTCAGAGGTACAACGCGGGACACTTACAGTTATACGCAGGTACTACTTAGTCCCACAATGTGATAAGTGACAAGCCTATTGCCAACCGGACACTTCTTCTATTCCTGGTAACATTGCTTGTAATAAAAATAAAAAATAAAACATTTCAGTTGTTCGACTCTAAAATCGAACCCTACGCCTCATGTGGTCAACGCCAACGCCTGACAATTAGACCACAGAGGATATATTTCTTAATTAAAATAAAAAATCTTTACGTTATGTAACAACTACGTAAGAAATGTTTTAAATTTATTTTATGGGGATTTATAATGTGTTTAAGGGGGTAAAATTTACAGGTAAATTTACATAACTATAGTTAAATTTAATACAATAATTAAGATAACGCTACTTAAACATGATATTTTTTATTTAATATAACTAGTACGATTGTATACATTACCGTTTAAGGTTACAGTGCAAACTCTAGTCTATACATATACCGTCACACGATTAAGCGAGAAACCGCTAAAGCGTCAAAATCACTTGGCTTTGGTTGGTTTAGCTTGTCTTTCATACAAAGACACACTCTATATTATAGCATTACACTCACTCTCAATGACGATAACAATTAAGTAATAAAAATTATTTTTAAGTTGCTAAAATAGTAAAAACTACACTGTTCTATTGTCGCTTTGTTATCCCACCCCTTAATAAACTCTACTCTCTTTATTCATACTTCATACAAAACTTTTTCAGAAATTCGTTCTTGTTTACGAAGTGGGATTGCTTGCACGTGTAGATTATAGATTGTAGTTATGGATTATTTATATGTTACCATATTCATAGTTAAAATACAGCAAAATTAACAAAAAAAAGACGTCAAATAAATATAATAGACTGTATGCAATGGTGTTAAAATAAGATTGTTTTTATGTTATTACTAGACTGATATAAACTTTTTCTTTTCTGAATTTTCTTCTCTCCATATCTCTCTAACGTTAGAAATAAAATAGTCGCTATATAGATTTTACACTGTACATAGAAATAATGAAGTCTAAGTAACTGTACTGTACTGTGTAAGTAGTACTGCATGAGGTCCCGGGTTCAAATCCTGGGTCGGGCAACGAAAAGAAAATTTGGTTTTTCCAATTTTCTAATGAAAAAAAATGTTGCTCGGGATTGGATATGTGCCCGGTTGGCGATAGGCTTGCCACCTATCATATTGTGAGAATTAAGTGTGTTCGGCTTGTCGTGTGTGCCCTGGTTGTGACTCTGTCTACCTTTTCGGGAATATGGGCGTGAATATACGTTACTTTGGTCTATATTATCTGTCAGTCATGGAATGACTGCAGGGGTAAAGCGTGCAGTTGCACGCTAGTTATCTATAGGTACCGCTTTTGTACACGATACAAAGACGAACAATGAAAATGTTTTTGAGACATCAAAAGAAGCGCATTCTTTTGTTGCGTTATGAATGTCACTGGTAAAAAAGTGATATTTTGTAATTAGAGTAAATTGTTTTAAATTCGATTCGAAGTTTCGAATTCGAAATTCGGTCTGCCGTAGCCGGTGTCTTAAGACAAACATGATGTAAGGCTTTAACAGGAATGGATTGTGTCCCAAATAAAGCCAACTATGGTTATATGTATGTTAATTAACAATAATAATAGCTATTACAAAGTATAGAGATAAATTTAATGAACATCCAAAATCAGAAGGCGATTGTGATTTGTCATGACGAAGATCCTTACTTCTAAAATTGATATTTTGTACTGGAAATTAGAAGCAACAAAACATACAAGTAAACAACTATTTCCTATTGATAACAATAATAATAAAGCTTAAGATAAACATAACACATTTTAATTAAGAACAAAAAATTATATGTTGCACTAACTTATAACTATTTCCTTTTATATACAACTAAGTAATTAAATAAAAGAACAAAGTATCCTACTTAAAAACTTTTCATAACATTAATTAATTTTCAATGTTGACTTTCGTTTTTGTTTCATGAATGTTTTATAATACTACGTATAAGAATAATTTGCAATGACCGACTACATAACTATGATTGTAAATTCGCTGCTAATAATTAACTTCAAGTAACGTAGTGTGCTTTTAATGAACGAGGTCTATTATAATTTTTCGTGTTTGTATTTTAATACTTTTTATGTGTATTTGTTTTATAATTTGTTGAAGATTTTAAACTTATTTTATCGTTTTATATATCAGCTACAAAAACAGAGTTCTATTAGAAAAAAAAATGCTGTTGCCCAGGAACTTGTTTCGGGATAAAAACTATCCTATGTGTTAATCCAAGTTACCCTCTATGTGTGTCCTAAATGTCACGAAAATCAGTTCAGCAGGTTTTGCGTGAAAGAGAAACAAACAAACAGCCAAACTTTCACATTTATAATATTAATAGGATGTACCTGTTCTATCCTATTATTTTATGTGACAATTTCCATCTATCCTACCGAAGATGATTCTGCCAATATCAAAGCAATAAACTTCAAGCGCCTTATTTAAAATTCTATTTTATTTTCTTCTACTTTGTGGCGGCTGGGCTTAGTAAGAGCACAAATATAAACACCGTTAATAAATAATGTACCTGTTTACATACGATTCCTACTTACAAATCTAGTTTAAAATTAAACATTATGCCACATAAGTAAAAAATATTGGTAGGAAAAAAAGAAATCAGTAAAATTAGCTGTAAGTATTTTCGTTTTAATTTATTTTTTGTGTCATGAGATAGTGATTATTCACTATCACGGGCGGCTCTCCTGATGGTACAAAACAACCGTCGCCTATTAAAACTATATAATATGTTCTGGATCGTCGCTATCTTATGGCTGTGCGTTAACGGCTATCTGGCTACCCTCAAGCATGGGAACATTACAATGGCGACCACTAGCATTATGATGGCAGGAATAAATAAGATTTTGTATTCAAATACTAAAATGTATTACATAGTATAAAAAAAGTCGCTTTCCGCTAGTTATATTTATGTATGCTTAGATATTTAATGCTACTCAACGGATTTTGATGCCGTTTTTACTGTTGTTTAGATAATTTATTCCTGTACGTTTATATTATTTTCTAAAGGTTAAGCGACTGAAACTGTTTTTTAAAGGCTTCGTCATAAAGTATAGAATTTTCTCTATTAAACCTACAAGAGTAAATTATCTACACAAAAGTGAAAACCGCATCAAAATTCGTTGCGTAGTTTTTAAGATCTAAGCATACAGAGCCAGGCAGTGGAAAGCAACTTTGTTTTTTTTAATCTAAGCATACAGAGCCAGACAGCGTAAAGCGAATTTGTTTTATACTATGTATTGATGTTTTTCGTTTTTCAAGGAGGCACGACCAACAGTAATTGAACCTAGTCATTTGGAAGATACAATCGACAGCGATCTGCCGCCGTTAAAATTCCCCGAAGACGATTTCTGGAATGTTTTCATTACGGTAGCGAATTCCACTATCGAAATTTGGCTGAGGATAATTGGAACACAATACAGTGTGAGTTTGTCTTTTATGTACATATATATATATCAGAAATCAATCAACTGCATATTGATTATACTGAAAAATATTTATTTTTTTATTTTTGTGATATTGGAAGGCAAACAAGCAGACGGATTTCCTGGAGGTAAGAAATTGACGTCGCCAAGAGACACCAAAGCTGGTAATGGTGCGTTGCCAACCTGAACTGATATTAAGGCGGCAGGAATAGGTAAGGCAGTGGTATCAATCCAGGCGAGTCGTTGCGAAACTCTACCACCTAGTAGGATGTCACTGTGTTAGTGACTTGAAGCCTATGCCCGCCTTTTATGAGCTGCCTGGAAGAAAGTTGACCTATTCTGCAAAAGAACCCGGACCAACCCGGTGAAAATAATAATTTAAAATAAGTGCTATTAACGACCCACCGAAAATCTGTAGGTATCATTGACTTATTTAACTGATTTTATTTTCTCTCTTCTTTGCAAATATCTAAATCCTAGATTGTAAAAAAAACACGCAAGTTTGTGGCCGCGTTTTAATCCGATGGTAGATTTTAGTATTATGTAGCCGCGTCACAAGTGCTCTGGTCTAAGTGTAATAAATGATTAATTCTCGCCTCTGTGGTCTTGCGTCGAACTGATGTCCCGGGTTCGATCTCTGTGTCGGACAGCAAAAAAGATGTGTAATTTTAATTTTCTTATAAAAATAATCTTGTTAGGGATTGGATATGTGCCCGGTTGTTGATAGGTTGTTACTTTACAAAAGTTGTTATTTGTATTGTAGGATGCATTTGAAGTTCTTCTGGCAGATATGGCAAAATATTACGATAAACATGGCACATCGGTGGATAAATCCATGATAATTATAAACGCATGGTAAGTTTACTTGTTTGTAAATGTTCACTTGTCCACAATTACGCTTAGACATATATCTATATAAGACGTATTTTTATTATCTATAGTTTTCGTGATCTTCATTTGGAAAAATTACATGATATAGTTAATTGAAGTCAAAAGTTTTTGTTGTTTGTTTTTAAGTAACCTTTATTAATAATTTCTTTTAAATAACCAAAAAAAATTACATAGTTTTCTGACATCGAACCACATCCGATTGTTAAAATTATTTAACTTTAATTTTTTAATTAATGTTGTTCTTTGTTAATGTTTTAGGCCTCATATTATGTCAGTATTCTGACAACTTCCTCTCTTGATCGAGCCTCGACAATTGTTATGTTGGCAGATTTCTAGCTAGAGATAAAAGTGCGTAACTACATAGTAATACATCATACAACCATATTGTGATATTAATTGTAGAGTAGGATGTTAGTTGTTCCATTTTTTTGTAATGACCGATGAGATTGGAAGGAAGCATATTTCTCTATGATAAGAAAAACATTTTGCTTTTAGAAATATGAGGTGGTGACAGCAACCTTTGGAGCTTTGCACCCTGCAAAACCTTCTGTATTACAGTTTAAAAGCTTTCTTACTCTCTACATTAAAAGACGGCATTAATCAAACCGAATCATCTCTTATAAGTTGCTAGACAAAAAGGTTGTTCGTCTATATTTTTGAAACGAGTTCAGAACCAACGCATACCAGTGATTAAAATTAAAGAAGACACTTCAATCCCCTGTCCTTAAACTACTCCTTTTTGCAATTTGTGAAAATCGTGCCCTTTTATCAATTTACTCCTTGTGTCAACCTTACTTTTAAATCAAACTACTCCCTGTGCAAACCTTGCCTTAAATAAGAGTACTCCGTGTGTCAACCCCATTCCCTGGGCAAAAGCTGCCTTTAAATAAAATTACTGCTCCTGTAAACCCTACCTTTAAATCAAACTAGTCTTTGTGCCTACCCTACATTTTAGTCTAAATACTCCTTCGGCCAAAGCTACCTTTTAGTTGACTACCCTTGCCCTAAAGCTGCATTGTTTTGTATAAATGTATTCAATTCAGATTTTTCCCATAAAAGGTATGCAGTGAAACTCGAAGACGGAGGTTGGCAGAGAGCCAAAATATTGGAAATCGAAGACGACACTGCGACCGTGTTCCTTGGCGATCACGGAGACGACGACATTGTAGATATTAATAAAATTAAAATACTCGAACCACAATTTAGAAAGTTACCGGCTCAGGTAAATTGTTTTGTTTTTAAATTGACATTAGTACTTTTCACTGTTTATTTGATACGTTATTTTTGTCCGGTTATATACCGGTTTTACTTTTTACAACATTTTTACAACCAAAAGATATACAGTTTAAACTCTACAATATACGTAATAACTCTATAATATAATATACGTTATAGAGAGTTGTAGTTAAATGAAGAGAAGAGAAATCAGAATTAGAAAAAGAAAAAATATTTCAGACTAGAAACAACAAGACCAGTCCGTTATTTTTGTTTAACATCTATTGCTGCATCAATAATTATATACTTACTTGTCATAGTCAAAAACAATTTACACTTGCAAGCATATCAATTTATAAACCAAAGAACAAATAAATTGCTTAGAAAGTTCGGTATGAAGTATGAATGCCGACAGTCGAGTTTATTACGGGATAGGATAATAAACGACAAAAGAACGAACACAGCTGCTGAGCAATTTTTATTAATTTTGGCAACTTAAAAAATACTTTTTATTACCTAATTGTTGTCATTATTGACAGAGGTTGTAATGCTATATGGAGCTAAACCAAATAAGCCAAGTGATTTCGACGCTTTAGAGAGTTTGTCGTTAAATCGAGCGACTTTACATGGAGTTCACACTGCATCTTTTTAATTTTAACCTTCAGTATTTTAAAGCAGCTACCTACAAACAATTGAATTTGTTTTTTTTATTCTTTCAGTGTTTCATGATTAATTTAAAGTTTAATCGGTATGTTATTTATTTAGATATTAAATAAGTATTTGTTAAATACGAAATGACACCGCAGTGAACGTTGTAAACGGATTAGAATCTGTCCAGAACTGTTTTACCCGCGTAGCCCCTCGCGCATAGACATTAATATTGTACCGCGTTTTCAGCGCGTACTTGCGTAAGCGTAAAGAGGGACTTAAATGCCCTGCCAGTAACTGTAATAAAATGTGTGTGCGTGCGCGGCAGGCGATCCTGTGCCGGCTGGAGGGCGCGGAGGAGCTGGCGGCGGGGGGCGCGGCGGGCGCGGCGCTGGTGCGGCGGCGGCTGCTGGGGGAGGTGCTGGTGGGGGCGCCCGGCGCGCGCGCCGACCCCGCCGACCCCTCCGTGGCGCTCGTGCTCTACGACACCACCACCGCGCACGACCTCAACCTCAACCGCGAGCTGGTCGCCGACTGGTGCACCGCCGGCGCCTTCGCCCTCTCCGCCAAGCCGCAGGAGGTGCAGGTACTCCACCACTCTTACTACCGTACAAATAATATCATTCAACACGACATTCTTACCTACTATGTGGGTTTCTCACAAAATTTTTTATTTTATGAAATTGGAAAGCAAACAAGCAGACGGATTTCCTGATGTTAAGTAATTCACGCCGCCTAGAGACACCAAAGGTAGTAATAGTGCGTTGCCAACTTAAGGCCGGGATGTTAGGCCTCGAGCAAAAGTAAGTTTACCGGCTACTTTACCCTCCGAACCGGAACACGTCATGACGTTATGGCGGTAGGAATAGGTAAGGCGGTGGTGCCAATCCGGACGAGTCGCTGCTAAACTCTACCACCTAGTCAGATGTAACGGTGTTAATGACGGTGAGCCTATGCTCGCCTTTTATGAGCTGCCTGGCAAGGAAGGTAGATGATCTATTCTACAAAGGAGCCCGGACCAACACATAGATGCGTTCACATAGGTAATTTTTTACTGGTGAACAAACAAACGTGCCTATAACATCCATGAACAAAACAAACATGATTTAGATGTACAGGAACAAACAAATGTGTACATTGTATTTTTTTTATTTTGTCTAGGAATATACTTAGACCAACATATTATGTATATATGTATAACATGCTTGCTCAGGATATAATTATACATTGATGAATTTATGTCATATTTTCAACGAATTAAATCATAATGGGTGCATAATTCGGGCCTATAGAATGGTATAATAAATCTAAAAAATATTTTAAATACTTTTTACTCAAATAATATTATAATGATATATAGGTGAATTATATCCTCACCTTACTTAAGGACAAAGCGGCGGGAAGTTGAAACTTATGCCAAAGTAGCAGCCTAAATTATAGTTCCCCGACCTTACGATATAAAATTAATTCTTCGAGAAATGGTGATGTGAGAAATAAGACCAATGTGTACGTGCCTGAGTTTAACATTTTTGTTCGATAGTTTCCCACAGGCATACCAACATGCAACTTTAGAAATACTTTATTTTCTAAATAATCTAAAAATTGTATACTATGATAATTCGATATTGTTGCATCGGGATCACTTTATTTTACAAAATTATAAAACAAAATATTACTTATTTTTTTTGCTATTAATTTCTCACAGGATTTTTTCACTAATATATGGACGACAAAAAAAGGAAATTTACACTTTTTGTTTTTAACAAATGATGTTAACGTTCCAACCTTTAAAAAAATATGTGAGGTGGCAGTTTCTATAATTCCCGTGGGTGTAAATAGCGTTTCTGACAGAGCGAAATCGGGGATGCTGTCATTAACAATTTTTATTTTTATTGTTTGACAAGCTGAAGGATAAACTGTTAATAAAAGAGATTTTTTTTACTAATGTACATTTATTTTGGCTCAAATCCATCTACACATTACCTTTACCTTTGACCTTAATGTTACGTTGCAAACTGGGACGTATGCAGGTGGGGTGCGTGACGGACGAGGGGCGCGTGTGGCTGGCGCGGGCGGGCGGCGCGGAGGTGGTGCGCGCGGCGCTGCAGATGCTCACCGCCCCCCCCTACCGCCGCCCCCTGCCCGCCGCGCCCGTGGCGCCCCCGCCCGCGCCCGCGCTCTACATCGTGCGCACGCTCGCCGGCGACTGGTAACCACCTTAACTATTCTCTAGCCACTCACACGTCCACGGATACTTTACTATCCCAAACAAAAAGGTACTTGTACGTCCAACGATACTTTAGTATCGTTAGCTACAAATTTTATAAAACCGTCATCTATCTATCGATAATATAAATTACTTTTTGCGTGTTTGAGTTGTGGAGTCAATAACTGACGAACTACTTTACCAAATAATCTTGAGATGGCAGTGTACGAAGACTCGACAAATAAAAACAAACGTGATGCAATTTATTTAGAAACACTTGTACTTTCCACAATATATTTTATTATTTTTTATTTTGAAACCCCACCTAGAAAATACCATAACCGTCTTTTTTTAAATTGCGTAAACTAAATAAACGAGTCCTTAAGCGGCCATCTTGCTTATATTTTGAGTTCGCGAGCGAGTCGAAAGCGCTTGGGCCCATCGCGATAATATTATTAAGAGAGGTGTTTTGTTTCGATTTACTTAACTACTTAGAGTTAATTATACATAAAGATTCGTGTATCATTTTAAAGGAAAAAACGTCTAGTTTGTTGTGACATTGTTTAATTTGTAAAATAAATAATATTTTTTCGTTTTGGTATAAATGAATACAAAATTCATATTATTTCACCTTCAAGTTCAATATTTATACCTATTTTTAATACATTAAATTAAAATTTCAGACCTTAAAACATATTTAGATTTAATATGTAGTCTTCTATAAAATTTTCGTAGTATTTTTATTTACTCTAGGTATTATAGTTAAGAAGCTACAAAAGTTTTTTGATACATGCGAGCGCGATACCAACCGAATCAGCGCCACGCGTAGTTGGACGGACAACGGTCCGGACGTGTGAGTGGCTATTACCTTCTGACACTTATTCCAAACTTAACAAGTCCATAATAAGCTTATTTTGCTAGGTTAGACTAATATATTAAACGTCTTTAGAAATATCGTGTACAGCCTAATCTGATAACACTAAAAGTATTTTGTCTCTTTCTATAACTTTAGTTTAGTGTGTGCACAAAAAAAAATTCTACCATTGTTTTATAATTTTAAGTTTGCAATCAATTTTACATGGTCTTTAATGGCAATCAAGCAAATAAATTTGCTAGTATTATGAAACGCATGATTAAAACATGCAACTAGACACCGGACACAAGCCGGTCAACTGCCAAAGCAATGCCGTTGTCATTGCTTATTTTTCCTAGGAGTACTGTCGGCCGAACATATCTAATTCATTAAAGTAATTCTTTATATTCAATACAACTACTCTTACCACAATCGATCACTTTAAAAAAATGACGTAAGATAAAAAAGTAAGAAATGTTAAGTTTTTAAGTTACATATTATCGTTTTTTTATTGTTATTTATTGTTGAACTTATTAAAAAAAGTAAGTTATAACAAAAAAATGGCATAGTTATTCCTCGAAATAACCGTATTTTTTTGATTTAATTGTTATTGTATACCACTTTATTCGTATGATGAAGTTACTGAGTATATCAATGGTTTTTGCTATTTTAACAACGACTAATGTACTGTGAAGATCCGTTTAAAACAGTTGAACATTACAATTAAGCATTAGCACTTTGGTTTTGTGCAACTATTACTAATTGAAATTGGGATACATACTACATATGCACAGTACAAACCATACTCCCTCCCTACTCTGTCAGAGACTTAGTGTGAAGATATGTAAGTAAGTAAACCATACTTAATAACATTTATTCTATTAAGATCATGTTAATAGAGTTCAGTTATGGCCACTGCAATGCAAATGCAACTGCAAAGAAAGAAGTGACGTCATCAACGCGAACGTCCCCAACCACTAAAAACGCTGAAAATTGGTTACTATCAAGCTAGCATCAACGCTTATTAAATCTCAGTAAATCCATTAAAGTTAGAAATGGGCGTGAGTAACGAGGGTGGGCCGGATGTCCAGGGTCCGGTGCACGATAATCAGCGGGCTGGACGGCGAGGGCACGGTGCGCACGCAGCTGGTGGACAGCGGGCTGATCCTGCGCGCGCCGCTCTCCTCGCTCGTGCCGCTGCACTCGTTCTCGCCCGCGCTCAACGCCTACCCGCCACAGGTGCCCGTCGCTTTGAACTCGACTTAGTCGAATTATGTGGATGTTGGTCGGTAGTTGTACTAGTGGTGCGTGCGCAGGCGCTGCAGGTGCGGCTGGGCGCGGCGGAGGCTGCGGCGGGCGCCATGGTGTCGCGGCTGCGCGAGCTGCTGCTGGAGGCGCGCGTGCTGTGTCGCGCCCTGCCCGCGCCCAGCCAGCCTTCCGGCCACTCGCAGGGCGCGCCGCACGTCGAGCTCTTCGTGCGCACCGGCCCGCAGAACATACTCGCCTCCGTCAACAACGCCATACTCATGGAGTACGAGTACCTGCATCAGTGAGTCTACTTGCTTTTTATATACAGTACCTCGTTACTTTTCTAGTTGTGTTTTTCAGACGTAACAAAACAAGACTGGAATTGCATCAATACTTAAAGTCTAATCCATTTATGACCTATAGGATAGAATCAAATAGAATATATTTTTGTTCACACTCACCTTATAAGAGGCACTTGTGACGAGTCTATGTAATACTAAAACTACCACCGCATCGAAACGCGCCCACACACTGAGAAGATCCGGCGAGAAACTCAGCGGGCTGTCTTTTTTTTTTCCTTATTCTATACAAATTTATCAGTATTACATCACATATCACTACTAGTAAGAGGTTGGTATTTGGAGCAATTGATCCCAAGCACTCTTATCCGACAGATATTCAGCAACGGTATAGTAACCTTTTTTATATAATTTCACATTGACACATTTTTTAAATTTATTTAACGGCAGGTCTTTCATAATATCGGGAAGTTTATTGTAAAAGCGTATACCAATGTATACCCACAAAAGAATTACTAACTCTGTGGAGACGGAACACACGCACAGCAAGATTGTTTTTATTCCTCGTATTTACATTATGTTTATCACAGTTTCTTTTAAATGAATGTAAATTCTTCTGATCATATATTAAATGTTCATAGATGTACTGGGAAGTCACAGTTAGAATATTAATTTATTTGAACTTTTCTCTAAATGAAACTCTTGGGCCTAAATTATAAATTGCACGTATGACCCTGTTTTGTAAAACAAATATAGTATTTACATCGGCAGAACTCCCCCAGAGAAGAATTCCATATAACATAATGCTATGAAAATAAATAAAATAAACAATCCTAGCAGTGTCAACATCAGTTAACTGTCTCATTTTTTTAACAGCATATACCGTTGAGCTCAGTCTTATTGCGAGCTCAATGCTGTGATTATATGCTCTTTCATTATACAACTCATATAACCTTTTTTTACTTTTATAAATCCCCAAAGTTGCCCATTCATTAAAAGCTCTACAATTTATATTCACTGACATTTTTTTAGGGGTAAATGTCTCATGGTGCACTGCTTGTATTAAGGCAAAAAGTGAATTGTATAAAAGGTTTGGGTCCTCATGATAAGGCAACTTTGGTACTTTTCCATTAAGACAGTCTCAAATCTTTTTAAACGATTTGCACTAACACGAACAAAAACAATGTCTTTCTTTTGAGCTTTTTTTGAATTATTCTTGGCAATGTAATTAATAGTCCACAATGATCCGAATCTATCTCATTAATAATTGATCCATAGGTGCATATTTGTAAATATATTATCACTACAAGTGGAACTTGTAGTTGTTATACTAGTAGGCTCAAAGAAAATCTTGTGCAAGTTGTATGATCTAAAGAGATTTAAAAACTTTAGTTACTGAGTCAACGATTCTAATATGCTTATAGTAAAGCCTCCACAGATAATAACATTGGTATTTGAATTAGTGACTTTAAACACGACCTCGTCCATTCTCATTTCAAATTCATCATAACGTGTACAAGGGGGCTTATATACGCTCATAACAATAAATTGCTCAAACTCAATACAAGCAATCTCGATAACTTATCTCTAAATGAGATTTCTTCCAGCAAACCCAAAATAACGAGAATGCATAAAAGAAAAGTAGAACATACACTGCACAATACAAAAACTTACTGTACAAAAAAAAACACAAACTAAATTACTAATTATGACTAAAGTGCCAACATGCTATTTAATTACACACCAAAACGCTCCATTATTGTCTTTCTAAAAACTGTTAATGATGGAATTCTCCGAATTTCATAAGGCAATGAATTCCATAGTTTCACTACATTAAAAGTAAAATAATGGTCATACTACTTAGTGGAAGTACAAGGCAATCGCAAAATTCCACGCAGGTGTGGTCGACAATCTCAATCGAAAGGGTCTAAAAATTTAAAACGCTCGTACAAATATTCAGGAAAAGCAGCAGTAAATAGAACTAAAGGAAACAGAGACAATGAAGGTTTCTACGCTCATGAATAGGATGCCATTTAAGCCTCTCTCTGATGAAGATATGATCAAATTTCTTCAGACCGAAAATGAAGCGGATTCCTACATTTTGCAGACGCTCAAGTTTATTAAGGCATTCCTGAGTAATATCAGGATAACAAATATCAGCATAATCCAATAATGGAAGAATAATTGCTTGAACTAACGTTATCTTTGTTTTGAAATTTTTGTAAGCATTTGATAGAATGCAATCTTTTTTAGAGATTTCAGTAACGTGTACATTCCAACTAAAATCTTCATTCAAAGTCAGACTAAGATTTTTAGCAAATTTATTATAAGGTATAGTAACACCATTATAAATTAAAGGAGGGATCATAATGTTAGATATTGTAACTTGAGAGAAACTGTTACCAATAATAAGGGATTGAAATTTAGCAGGGTTCACTGCCAAAACCAAATGAAGAAGCCCACTTAAAAATTCGATTGAGATTGTCATTCATAGCATTGACTTCATCTACTACATCTAGAGGCGAAAAATGACAATACAGTTGCATTTCATACGCATATAAATGATAATTAGAATCTATGATTTTGGTAATTATATTAATTAACACAGAGAAAAGGAGGGGAGAATGGTCTCCACCCTGTGGAACTCCTGCAACTAAATCACAATAATCTGATCTGAAACCTTCAAATCAACACATTGAGTACGTCCACGGAGGTAGGACTCAAACCAAGAAATGGACTGAGGAGATACATCCGAAGATGCTAAGTGCCCCAACACACAAGTGATAGGTGGCAAGCCTATCTTGTTATTACAAAGTAATTTCCTTTATGTTTTGGTCATATGCGCATAGTGCGTGCTAATGTACAGCGTGACCAACTTATTACTGTTCTAACGTATCTTGTAACATACGAGGGGAGGTCCAAAAGTTCGCGGAATGAAAGGGTTGTTAATAAAATATAACAATAAATTTATTTTTCCTTTTCAATATAATCAATCTTAAGTCTAATACATTTATTCGATCTGTGAATTAATTTTTCTAAACCATCGAAAAAATCTTTTTCGTCTTTGGCCTCAAAATGCGCCGAAATTGCCTCCTTCACTTCGTTATTTTCTTCCCCTTAGCTCTTTTTTTAAATTTGGAAACAATTAAAAATTGCCATGGGCCATGTCTGGACTATAGGGTGGGTGAACAAGTGATTCGAATCCATGCGTGTGCGAGTTTGAGTACGAAGGCTACTGCTTTACCAAAAACTCTGACAAGAATTTCTAGAACGACAACGACTTATGACTTACTTAAGCCCAAATTTGCTAAATCGGGTAATTTTACGCAAACTTATGCTTAAATCTCGTAATAGCAGACGCTAACTCTTATGCTAGAAAGTAAAATATAGACGATTGTTGCATACCTGTGTATGCTTTTTAAGTTATGAGATAGCAAATAAGCTTGCAACTTTTCTAACGAAAAGAGACTACCGCTGCTCCTACGCACCATAGATGTTACTGATGCATCGCTATCTCATAGCTGAGACGCGACAATTGTAAGCACTGACGCTGTGCCGGCAGGAATAGACAAGCTAGTTGTACCCATGGGGAAAAGCTACTGTGCAGCACTCTATTACCTAGTTTTGACTGGCTACGATGAAGAAATAATCCATCATCTCATTTTTCCCGTTTTGATCCCAGTCCCCTGGGTAGACTAAACCAGCTGCCGTCTAGCCTGTCAGCTTGTTTGTGGCGAGCATGGGTTAAATGGGTCACCAAATAGAAAACTGTGCAGCAACTTGCCGGGTAGAGAACCACCATGTTACCTATTTCTGCCGCCATAGCTGGTACATGTGCACAAACAATAGGCGTAACCTCCCCCCCCCATGGTCAATTTATCTTGACACGGTATTGTTTAGTCTTAAAGTAGTAATAACTATCTCTGTGTTTGGCACCACCACTGTCTATAACTTCGAAAATAAGGAATTCATATGTATATGTAATCGGTAATAAAACAATTTCAATGTTTTTTGGGGTCAGCTTCATTTTTTGCACTTATCGCTTCATATGAGGAATGAACAGTTCATTATTTAAATTCGAATCACCAATAGTAAAATGCTACACGAATCAGAATCAGAAAAAAAAACTTTCTTTACTTTTACCATACAAATGGTAGTTGGTACTTGTCAGCGCCGACATTTTTATAAACTACCACCGGATCAAAATAGCGGCCTCACACTGAGAAGATCGACGAATTTAATTCAGCGGGCTTGCCTTCTTTAAATTAATAATGATATTTACTTACAAAATATTATGAGATACAAAACAAAGTATACAATACAGTCGTATTACAATTAGTAGACCTTGTAGACCTTTCATAAAATAATAACAAATTACATTACAAATTGAAGTTACATATGAATGGAACGGCTTTTCCTAAGTTTGTTTGTTCGCTAAATATTCTAAAATTTTATAATAGCCTTTTTTACGTTTTGATACATTTCATTAACTTATTAATGGAATATCTTTAATGTCAGCAGCCATTTGAAGAAACGTATACATTGACTTTTATTGACTACGTATATTTCAAATCATTTCGTCGTCTTTATACCGTAGATATAACATTCGTTACACTTGAAATTCGTTATATATGAAAGAATTACTTATTTTATTGAGACGAATTTTATATACTGCCAAAATATTTTTATTTCTCGTATTTAAATCATAAACGTCACATTTTTTTAAACTGACAACTTTTTCTGACAACTCTAATTATTACTTAATGTTATCAATCCATGCATATTTTTATTATTTAATGAGATGGTGAAAACTCACAGTGACAGCTCTCAACATAAGAGGCAACCGTAGCTTATAGACACCGTAAAAGTTAACGGTATGTTGCAGTACAGTGGGCGGGGTTTAAGACTCGATAGACAAGTGTAAAATGTGAATTTTTAATCAAAACACTTATAACAACGCATTAATGCGTGAATACAAAACAAACATACGTCTAACATTAACAAACTTTCACACTAACCACTAAAGCATTACAAATAATACACCCCAGCAATTGTTGCGCTTAAAATCGACATGTCCTTAAAATAAATACTTTTATTTTCTCCTTAATTTACGAGTAATATAAGAAAGTGTTTTACATATTTATTATTAAATTAAAAAAAAGCATAATTAACTGATCCGTATGTGTCTTGAGATTTAGGATAGAGATACATATGTAAAATTAATTGAAAATGTCTTTCTCGTACAACATTTTAAGCTAGACGCTAAATATCAAACTAGATTCTTAATTTAGCCTCTATAATGTAAACGCAGTACAGGTGCGCAAAAACGACTTCCATTGAAATATGTATTAAAAGACTTGAAAAGCACTAAACCAATTGTAAAATGTATGTGATAGTACTACCTTGAGATAATTACTCTGTCCAACAAAAAAACATAAAGGCCGTCTTTTGTACAGTATTTATATTTGTATTCTATCGCTGTCGATCTCTATTACGTGTACAATAAAGTGTAAAATAAATAAATAATTATAATTTAAGAGCAGTAAAACTGCAAACCCCAACGTGGAGGAAAATTCGATTAACATACATGAAAAAATATAGTAGACTAACTTAAAACCGCCTCCTTTTTTCGTAGTCGATTTACAAACGAACTAATCTGTGGAAAATAAGACGTGGTCTAACAAAAAAAATGTAGGGGCAAGTAGTTTACCTTTGGACACATCACAAAGGAAAAACGGAATAGGTTTTTATCTTAAAGTGTATAGGGCAAGTAGTGTTGGACACAGACACTCTCTGGACACCTTTTCTTTCTCATGAATTAAAAGTTATAGAGTATCAAATAGATCTCGCAAACGATAATTCGACATAAGATGATTCTGTAGTTTATCAGCACTGATCTGTCAGGCGAAAAGGAAATGATGTTCCGGAGAGCATGTGTCCGAAGGAACACTACTTGCCCTAATATAAATCAAATTAAGAACCTCCTCCGTTTTTCCCTTTGTTGAACATGATTGTAAAGGTGCGTAGTTTGTAAGAGAAAATAAGTTTCCGATACAATAATATTGGTTATTAGTCATTGCGTATTACCAAATAGTGAAAGGATGTTATGCTGAATTTATGTAATTAATTTTAACATGGCGATTCAGAGCATAACTATCGCGACTTTCACTGCGTGGGTCGAAATACTGACATGTTGCTATTGTAATCGCCAATGATTTAGAAATATTGGGGGTTTATTAAATTTGTTCTGGTATCTATTTATGTATTTCTATGAACATTAGAATCGTTGACTAACTAACATACATAACGATTATATCATAAATTATATTATAATTTGCTTACTTTTGGGGTAAGATTCAATTCGCATAACTTGTCTAGGGATTATTTCTTCGTTTAAGAAAAAACTGTAAAAAATACCAGCCCACGTTCATCTCTGGGTCATAGTGAGCTGAATTTGATCTTATCGATTGAGGCGTTGAAACGTGAATCCCGTACCAACAATTAAACACATTTACACTTAAACAAAACACATAAACACCGTGACATATGATTAGGTGGTAGAGTTTCGAAGCGACTTGCCGGGTTTGGTATCACTGCCATACCTACTCTTGCCGCTATATCGTCAGCGCTTGCTGTTGACGTGTTCCAGTTCACAGGATAAGGCAGCCAGTAGACTTACCTTTGCTCTAGGTCTAATATTCCGGCCTCAGATTGGCAATGCACCTATACGAACTTTGATATTCGTAGTCCGTATAAGCACACAGCTCGACTGATAGTAAGATGGACCTTTCTGTTTCATAGATAATTGTACTTAGGTTAAAGTACCCCAAGGTTTGAGTAGACATTTTAGTCTTTATATAACTGTAATACAGACTATAATGTCAGCTTAAACCATGGTGTACTTTGATCTACGTTTATTAATTTACTGTGAATATGGTGACAGGAAAAGGAAAGGCGGTTGAAAGTTAAAAATATTTTACACTAGCTGTTCCCTCACACTTCGTTCAGCCCGTTCAGTTTGTATGGAAAAAAATAAAATGCTGTTTTTGCCAGTTTCCTCACAATCGAACAGGATAAAAAGTTTCCTATGTCCTTCTCCCGGTTCTAAGCAACCTCCCCACCAATTTTCAGCATAATCGGTTTAGCCGTTGTTGAGTTATAAATAGTATAACTAATACCACTTTCTGTTATATAATAATTAAAAATGTTAATAATACGTGACGACTTAAGTTTAAAATCAAATGTATAATAATGTATGAAATTTAGATTCATAAATTTAATACAAATTTCTTTAATATATGAATTTTGTATCGTAGTTGTATTAACATAAAAAAAGTATCTTCACGCCTATATCCCCGAAGAGGTAGGCAGAGGCACAACCAGGGTACCCACGACTAGCTGAAGATACTAAGTCCCACATTGTGATAGGTGGCAAGCCTATCGCCAACCGGGCACATATCCTATTCCGAGCAACTTTTTTTTTTATTAGAAAATTGGAAAAACCCAATTTTCTTTGTTGCCCGACCCGGGATTCAAACCCGGGACCTCATGCAGTCAAGTCCAACAACTGAACCGCTAGACCACAGAGGCGATTTTATCATTCGATGATAAAAGAGGGGTATTATAAATTTGACGTGTCTACGTGTGTATTTGTAGCATCATAAGTTTTGAACTGACAAAACAATTTCGATGAAGACTCTTTTAAAAGTTGACGTGATTCAGAAGGTTCTTTGCTTCAATACATGAAGTTTTGTCACAGGCTTGTTGAAAATTATTTATTTTATTGTTAGATTTTCCAAATTTTACAGTAAATCTATTTTTACATTCGACTTACAATGTTTGATGTGTCATTCAATTAATAATTTCATCAAAATTTGATTAATATCTAAAACACGATAATAATTTAAGGAAGGATGTATGAAAACAATTAAGTAGTAGTTGTAACATTTCCCACATCCGTCCAAATAATTAAATCCGTAGGTTAAATCTTTGTTACTGAATATTAACAAAAGCATTATATTTATAAATTGTCAAATCTATTATTTTGTATACAGTTTATAACTAGCCGACCAGATGAACTTCGTACCGTCTGACATTGACAGTTAGTAATAATTTGTATTCATTTTGTATTTTAAAAAAAATATTGTTTTTCCTATTTACCTTGCAATTTTTATTGCATTGCATTTCTCTTAATAAAAACTTTCTTAGGTCGTAAAAAAAAATATGTCCCGTTTGGCCGAGCCGTTCTCAAGTTTTGTGCTTAGCAACATATTTGACGTTTAATTTTTATTTATATGGATAAAATTGTCTTATATGATAATTGCAATGTATGAATATGTTTTATTTTCATTACACATATTATTAACGTGTGAATAGTTTGACTCATATTATAAGTATACGACAAAGGTTTTTTAGGTGGCTTAGCAAGAATAAAAAAGAAATATCTTTCACATAAAAACTATGTAAACATTATGGGGATTTAAATTTTTTTCACGTGGTTTCGCAGGTGTTAAAATCGGGGTAAAACAATTCCCCTTTCCATACACCGTGAAGATTTCGTGCTATCCTTGGAATATCTAAATTAAAATATTGTTGCCTATTTATATTATACCTTTATATTTTATTTTTACAATTCTTTTCTTTTATGCAAAGTGCAGATATGAGAAGCAGGCGGTATGAGCATCCCTAATTGGTATGAACCTCACATACGCAACTCTTATTTTTAGAGGATCAGACCTAAGAACAATGGCCCTGCGGTCGCGCCTTTCTTAAGCAATAAGCGGCGTAAGGGGTACGCGGGGCGATTCCAGTCGTTTAGTTGCAAGCATTTGTTGTTGCGCGTAATTTTAAATCTATGATTACTTTTGAAGTACTTGTTTAGTATAAAAATTAACAAAAAAGCAATTTTGATCTTCATTATATGGCCAAGGTAACTAAGATACTAATGGGAGTAATGATCAGCCTACGTACTGATTAGGAGAGTAGTTTTAAACATATTTTCTTCAAGTTTTGTATTTCTGCTGACAATTGATTGACCGAAAACGCGGACAAAAGTTTTTCGCTATATTTTTACAAGCTGTTGCTGTTGGTGTATTTTCTTAGAAACGAAAAGGTATTTGTAGTTTTATTCCGACAAATAAGAACATTAATTTAGCATTAATTTAGGACTTCTTTAAACAATATGTGTTAGAAAAAATATGCGAGAGGATATTTATATAGAGAGGATATAGAAACCTAGGCTAACATTCCTCGACCAAATCGCTTGGATGTTACCCGAAGATGATATCAAGAGACTCCGAAACCGGCGTGCTTTTATGAAAAGAGCAATGAATGCGAAGAAAGCTATGCAAGGATCGTGACATTAGAGACTTGATACTGGCAAGAGACTTTTTATTAAGTGTCGTCATAGAAATAGGAATATATTTTAAAGAAATGCAACAATGTTCTATAGCAAATTTAGTTCTATAGATACTGTTGGAATCGACATATAACTTAACAACATATCTTTATCTCTTTTTAACATAAATTGATATTATGTACGCCTAAAGAGATAACGACATTTTTGTCTATACTCATTTTGGCGTCGATTTGAAATAACTTCATGACAGTCCTCATGCTTGCCAAGAACGCCATATTTTGTGTTCAATTTCATAGTGATGTACTATTACAATTACAATTACGATATTTTATTTTAGGTTCCCAGAAAAGAATGTTTGGATAAGATGTTAATGGATACCATTGTCATTTAAAATATCAATCACAGTATAGGGTAATAAGAATTCTTTTAAGTGCTCACTTTAAAGTAAAGAAAGTTGTTTGAATGTAATCTGATCAATTTTTTTTGTAATATTAATATTTTTTGTAATAAATATAAGGAATTGACTTATCTAGCGGCCCGTCCGGCTTCGCACGGTTATTAATATACATATAAACCTTATTCTACAGAAGGACATAGGGACAGAAGAAGCTACTTTGTTTTATAATATGAAGTGATAAACATATTTGCACACTACAATGTAAAAAATATGCTGGTCACAAGTAAATGAATATTCTTTCTTTCTATTAATTACATTTCCCTATTTATAAGCCGATTGAGTAGCACTAAGTAAGTAAGTAAGTTGATAGTTGCAATTTCATTCGGTAGGTAAACAATAATTCTTACATATTTACCTAAAGTTAACTATCAATCGTCACTAATAGATCACGTAACGATATTGATACTCTACTTTTTCTGGACAATCTTATAATGTCAGAATGGCAGCCACATTTTGTAGCCAATGGCAAGCTTTTTCGAAGGTATTTCATGTCCACATACTTAGAGGTCAGAGGTGCAAGTATTTGTTAAAAAAATATGCTTTTACAAAATGAGGATAATAAAATAATCTAAATTAGCTTAGACGTTATTCAAAACTTTTTGTGTGTGTTCAGAAATAAGGGCAGAGAGGAGGAGAGGGAGGAGGAGAAGGCGAGCAACCCCGTGGAGGCGCTGCACAAGAAGAAGGAGCGCATCTTCCGCAGTTCGGGGGCGGGGGGCGAGGAGCGCAGCGCGTTGCCCCCGCCGCCGCTGCCCCCGCCCGACTCCTGCTTCGACGTCTTCGTCGCCATGGCCGCCAACCCCTGGAACTTCGTGGTCCGTACCCCTACTGACTACTACTGTCTAACCAGGATCCATTATACCATTTCCTGACAACAACAATTATCAAAACGATGTTAGGTTACTTAAAGATCTTCACGCCTGTTTCGTCGAAAGAGTAGGCAGAGATAAAAGTAAGACACCTATGACTAACTGAAATCACTAAGTCCCACTATTTGATACGTGGCTAAACTATCTCAACCGGGCACATATCCAACACCGAGCAACACTGATTTTAATCGAAAAAACACATTTTCTTTTGGTTGCCCGATGAAGATCGAGCCCGGGCCTTTACGGAGGCAAGCTCAACACCGGACCTCTATATCCCAGAGGCGAATTAATGTAATATTTGCTTATGCTAAACTGATAAGGCTACTTATATACAAAATGAAATTTACAAGACCGATAAATAAGTATCAAAAACTTAGGCTGTAACTTACGTCCAAGTTATTTTACACAAAGTTAAATTAAATTCACAAAAAAATCAAAAAGTGTACGAAGCTACTTTCTTTTTTGAATAAATGAATACACTTTATTATGCGCCAAAATTTATAATAATTCACACTCTTTCACTAATAATATTTAACTTAGGTGCACAAAGGCAGTTTCAACGCTTCAGAGCGATCTCTGCAAGGCAACCTTAATCTTGAGTATATATAATACTTACCGCACAATGCGTGCCATCCTTAGTACTGCCTATGGAATTTGGCCCCGAACCCAGGAGTTTAGCGAGAGCTTCTTTAGATGTTTTTTTTATTATTATTTTTGTTTATAAGACATAATTTAAATATTTTCGCGTGATTTCCCTAGGTCCAACCCAACAGTACAAGGCACACCCTTCAAACAATGATGGCTTCCTTGCAACAAGAGTGTCCGAAACTATCAGAAGCAGATGCACCTACGAATCCTGCTAACGGAGAATTATACACAGCTTATTATGAAAAAGACGAAGCTTGGTATAGGTAAGTAATTTAAATAATTAAATATAATATTCGCACGCAAATCTCAAACTTTTTGCATATTTTTATCGTTTCTGTAATCTTTACGGCACGTGGAAATTTAGATTAGAAGTTATTGTTCAGAAACTTCTGAATTTCTAAATTGTATTAAAAAGAAGGGTTTTTTATATAATATGTAGTTGGTATATATTATATTTTGTAATCTTTTATATATTATGTTTTGTATATCCCCAATACCTGGTAACATCGTCTATGAACTGTTGTGCTGGAATCAGGTCGAAAAAACGTTTGTGATGTTCAGAGTAACTTCGAGTCACAGTTTTCAACATTATAAAAAATGTCAGAGAAATGCTTCGAATCACAATGCCGATTTTCTACCATTATAAATTTAAACCCATTTACAAAAAACGACAGAAGGTTTTGGAGGGGAAAAATTTAAAATAATTTCATTTGACATGCAAACCTCGGTCGCACTCTGTGAAGCAATGCGTTTCCGTGACAAGTTACCTTTTTTGTTGCCTGCGTGCAGAGTGACGATCGCGGGCACGGTGTCGGCGGAGATGGTGTCGGTGTACTTCTGCGACTTCGGCGACCTGGCGCTGCTGCCCGCCCGCGCCCTGCGCTCGCTGCCCGCCGCCGCGCCGCTCGCCCGCTCGCTGCCCCCGCAGGCCATCAAAGCGCGACTGCACAGTGAGCACACCTACACACCCGACCACGTTCATACATAGATCTTTTTAACATACTTTAATTCTCATAAATGTATTGAGAACTGAAGGTTAAAATATTTATTTCTTTGAATTTTTCTCGTAGGGAATCCATTACTTTAAGATTATAAATAGCTCTAATAGCTCTTTTCTGTAATACAAATATGGCATTTATGTATGCAGAATTTCCCCAAAGATGTATCCCATAAGACATTAAACTATGAAAATAGCTAAAATATACTATTCGGGCCGTTTCAACATCTGTTAATGTTCTTATTTTTTGTTTCTCGATATGAGGGGATGTGATTGAAATAATGTTACTTTTCACGACTTGCTGATACTATTTAATATAAAGTTCTATGATACAAACACTTACGACTCAAACACTGATTATATTTGATATATCTTAAAATTACAATAAAATGAGTAACTGATATTTGATTGATTAGTGCTGACTGATTATGATAGAGGCTGGCCGAGCGACGGGAAACGAACTGATGGAAAGTATGGAAATTATGTGACACCAAACTGCTGATGCTGCATTATGCTTAAGCATATGATCAATGTACGGTCGAAGCCCGTACAATATTTATACTTGTTATCGTCGGCACTTGGTGGAATTCCATTGTATACACACTTTGTTTTTAGATAAACGCTTGTACTTTTCCACTATTATGTATAATGAATTTCTTATCGATGTTGTATTTAGACACAGCATAATTATGATTGTTTTTTGCCAGATGTGTCGCCCCTCCACCAAGACTGGGCCGTAGAAGACTGCATTCGATTCCAAGAGCTGTGCGTTGACCAGCAATTCGTCGGCATTTGCAAGGAAGTTGGCAAAGATCCCCTCAACCCCAATGAACCCCTTTTGACACTAGATTTAATAGATACATCAACGGATGAAGACGTTTACTTAAATAAACAATTAGTTGCTGAGAACAGAGCACGGCTTACTTGTGAACCTTAGACACAGCCTTTACGCTTATGGATTCTTGATCTGTCTTTTGGCTAATGTCATATGTGCTCTTAAATGTTAACCCAATTTTTGTGATTGCACTAAACAATTACTTACCCTTGAGTAGATTACATTTTGTAGTTTACGCAATACGCAAATGTTTAGAATAATCATAAAAATTGGCGGCACATGTTATTTTATATACGTCTTAAACATATGAATGGCCTTAAATGTGTCCAGTACCAACCTAATTTTTATGATAACACTAAATATAGCCATAGAACGTATAAGCTTCTAAAACAAATTATATTTCATCGTTTAAACGTTAATGTTTAGAATAATCATACAAATTGGTGGTATATTTTTATTTCAGATACGTCCTAAACTATTAGATTTTAAATGATCCTAAATGTGTCCAGTACCAACCCAATTTTTATGATCACACTGAACAGTCATTGTACTCAATAATTTCGAGAATACATTTCATCGCTTAGACGTCGATTTTCAAATTAATTATATAAATATTCTAATGTATTAAATCACTCATTTCTAAAATCTTCATAGATCAAGTATGAAATATGAAGGATTTTTTAGAATTTTCTAAGTCGAATGTGTCCAGTACCAGTCACCTTTTTGTAATCGCGCCAAATAAAGGCATCCCACTTAGAAATTTGAGTGAAGATTTAATCTTCCATCGTCCATGTTACGAATAATCATAAAAATTGGCGATACGTATTATTTTAGATACCTCCTAAATTATAATTGTTAGATTGTGTTCATTGTTGTAATTCACAACTTTTCCTTTTTTTACTTTTAGTGATGTACGTGTTATTATTTTTGTTACCCATTGCATAGACATTTGTTATTATTATTTGGTGTGTATAGTATGTTTATAATGCTCTTGCGTCAGTATATTGACACGGTAAATGGTCTCTCTCTATTCAAAATTTTATTCTTACATGTTTGGTAGTGTGTCCGGTTACTATGACTTGGTGCGTAGTTACTAATGAACATAGTGCTAAATGCTTAAGATAGGAAGACTCAATGTAACGTGATTCTTTATTAGCATTTAAACTCTTTAATATTAGATACTTAGTAAAATTAATAACTTGGTATAATCTGTCACTTAAAATAACCAGATTACCGTGATTTGATATAGATTACGTTCGATAAGTTACGTGTCGAAATCTATGACACTTTTGGTCTAAAATGTGTTTCTGTTACTTACCAATAGAGGCGCTGTTCGACGTTTTCATACAAATAATTTACAGAAACGGTAGCGAGTACAGTAAACTTGACAAGCCGTAAACTCATGGTAAAGGCTCAGATAATAGATAATCGCTCTACTATAATAACATGAGTAATTTCTATCCCCGCATTTTATTTATTATTAGAACTTGTTTTAAAATTAAAATAAATTAAGAAGTACTCCGACATATTTTTTAATTTTTAGTTAGGCAACTAAGGTGATTTAGGTACACTATGACAAAATGTAAGCGATCCTCGTACGACGAGAACATGCGCCACGAAGTATTTTATATTATTATTGATAATCAAGGATCAGCATGTATGATATATTTTACTCATTAGTATTATTAAAGTGTAAAATACATTGGTAGTGAACGCAGAGTAAGAGTTACTTTAGCAAGTGTTACAAGTGTTCTTCATAGTAATCAATATAGCTGACACTTATCTGAATATTTTTATGTAATGTCTTAAAACCTTTAATTAATGTTGATGACTTTGAGTTGGATTTTCTAAGTAATTTATTAAAAGACAACAAAATGTAATTAACAGCTTATATTTTAGTTATGGCTAGGATTAGTAAATGTTTTCTTTGAAATATGTCTTCGCTTTTTTTGTATTCAATGTTCTATAGATGTTTATAAATGATTATTGGTAATACCTATATTATGATTGATAACCAAGATATTGTGTGGTGGGATCGACCATTCAAACCGTTTCAGTATAATAGTAATATTTAAATCATCAACACTTAATAAAAGGAAATATAAACCCTATAAAAATATAGCTTTCATTATTATTTAATCAACTATTGGCGGTGTATTTACTGTATCCTAGTGCACGAAATAAACATATTACATGCTCATTGTGTGTGTTTTTTTCTATTTTGTGCCCAATCACAACAGTAAGGCAATGCTTAATCAAAGCTTAATCTCAGTTTAAGTAATAGTAGCTTGCTTCGGAAACCGCAAGCTCTAATTGCAAATTATTAAAATATGTCGAATTATTTTACAATTGAGTTTACGCCTTACTCCACCGACAGACCACTACGCTCGGGTTTGATTCCCGATGGTAGGCATTTGTATGATGAACTTAGATATTTGATTATGTGGGTATGTAATTACAATTTCTATGTACCTATCTATTGTTGACTGACACCCATATTACAAATGTCTCGTTTGCTTACTTTGGCGTTAGATTAATTTGTGTATAACTTTATAAAAGTGAATTTATTCTACCATAAAACCCATCTTTATACCAAATGTTTTAGAGATAAAAAAGTGTCTTCACGCCCATATCCTCGAGGTACCTCTGTACACCTGTATACCACAGCCAGGGCACCCACGACTAGCCGAAGACACTGAGTCCTACAATGGTGGTTGGCCTATCGCCAACCGGACACATATCCAATCCCGAGCAAAATTTTTGTATTAGAAAATTAGAGAAACCAATTTTTCTTTTTGTTGCCCGACCCGGGACCTCATGCAGTAAAGTCCAACACCTGAACTGCTAGACCACAGTGGTGTTTTAAAAATAAGTTGAGAAAATTTGTGTGTTTATAATTTCCGCCTCGTAATGTGGGTCTAGGTGACGCTATGAACTTAGCACTGGTAGCCCATCTCTATTGGGACAATTTGAAGCAACCGGACATAATTCCAGAAGATGACCGGTGATGAATAAACTGTAAACAGTAACGAGAATAATTACTAGTCCCTATGGTTTAACGCAGTCCACCAAATGTAGTGCAATTTGTGCAGTACAAGCAATCCTGTCATGATGGTTATTTCATACTGTAAAAAAACAGAAGCAATTCGTAATGGTGAGAATAATGTTACGCCTATAGGACATCAAATATGATAGTGGTATGCACCCACGAAATTTAAATGACCCCGTCACATATCGGATCCACCGATCCCATAACGCTGACAAATGGGAGTCTCCCTCATAATGCCAACACTATAAGCAACAGCACGCTACACTGTCGCCTCCGATTTTGGCGACTAATGCCGAGTTGCATCTCCTCCAATCGATCCTAACAGAACGCAACACCAAGCCGAGATTCGATTTTCCAGGTGACAGCCCTTGTTGTTGGCATTGTAAGGAACAGTCCAATGCATCTAAATAATGAGCACTCTGCATGCCCACAAAAGTAGTAAAAACAGCGAGGCTAGCAACACATTAGCCATTAAAAAACAAATTGCCAATTCAAATGCAAAGCCTCTCGCTTAAAAATTGTTAACATTCAACTAATGCCCTTCAAACACCAGAAACGTCTTTGTGAAATTTTAACTTTTCCTTGGATTAGGTAGCATTTCTACAGAACATGCAATTTATGAAATGATATATTTTTTTTAACAAAAATTAGGTATATGTACACATAATGTTATGTGCTACTACCATAATTTTATGCAATATACTCAGTGTAAGACATCAATAGCATTAATATTGCTGAATCAAATCCAGGCTTCTGCAAAATGGTTTCTTTCTTCAAAATTTGTAGAAACAATATTTTCCACAAACTTAGATGTCTAAAGAAATTAATACTAGGAATAAAAAAAACAACACGCTGAATGATGAGTGTGTGCCTTATAAAATTTAAGTTTTAATTTTATTCTAGTTTAATATTAAAATTAATTTATAGAATTAAGTGCTACATTATTTCCGTAAATCTTCGCTTGATATACCATATTTCTTTTTCAGAGTGTCCAATTCTTCTTGTTTCTTTTCAATGTCCATACCCTTGAAGGCTTTGTTAGATCTGTAGTATAATACAACTAAGTATCTGTTACATACGTTGAAACCAGACAGGTGGTCACAGGCATTCTTTGCATCAAATATATCTTCATACACTACAAATGCTGTACCCCTGGTTTCAGGTGTGTTTCCTCTGAAAATGAATTAATTAAGTTAGCTATAAAGGGGTGACAGTCTTTTTAAAAAACTTTATACATTAAAGTACACAAATATAACCAAACCCATTACTGAACAGACCACCTTTTTTCCTGTGCATCAATTGCAAGCCTAAACCTTTAACACAGAGCCTAAATACCATAAACATGTGATAATACTTTACATATTATACACTTATGATGATTTCCCAGCCAGGTGATACCCAATTTGAAATGATTATTCAAATTTATTAAAAAAAATTGCCTGAGATTGGATTAACACAGTTGGTGATACATATGCCACCTATCACAATGTGAGACTAAGTACCTTTGGCTATTTGTGATTGTCCTTGTTGCACCTCTGCCTACCTCTCAAGGTATAAATATACTTTACTTTTTATTTTTATTAACAGTGTCCAAGTTACACATAGATTTCTGCTAAAGCAATATATATAGTCATTGTTTTTAAAATAGTAAATTAATTTTTGACAAATAACTTATATAGTGATTTTTTAATAATTTTCGTCAACAATTACTAAATTAATGCTCAAATAACCTGGACTGAAAATCAAGTTTCAGAGAATTTAAGTCCTTGCATCAGTCTTAGACCTATATAGTACGCAGGCTGAACAAAATAGGCTAGAGCATATAGGCTTTTTAAACCTCTTATTTTGCTTAAAAATGAACATACCTGATAAAAAACTATGTACAAATTAGTATAAAGCTATATGTTCTTGCAAACGCAAGTATAGCAAATTTACTTACACACGAATTTGACGTATGGCTCCATATTTTCCAAATATATCATACATTTCTTCAGCGGATATCTTATATGGTAAATTTCTTATATACAAAATCCTATTAACTTCTGGTGGCAGTCTAACCTAAAAATCAATTTGCATAAATTAAACATTGCTGTATAAATTAAAACATGTTCATTTAATCGATACACAAATTATTTTAAGTAGATACATATTGGGTCAATTATTATACTAACATTTGCGCGTCTTTGTAAAGCCAATGCCATGTTGTTCTAAACAAATTGGTTCTAAACTAAATTGAACAATTAAACAATATTTTTCGTATTTTCTTTTTTCGAGATTAATCACAAACTTTTGTCAACAGGCAGGTCAGGTTTTTTTTTTATCCCAGTCGGGGAAAGGCAAAGGATCTGTGTCCATACAGCCACGTCTTCCGTATTAATAAATCTTTTTCTTGTTATATATTTTCAATTTATGTCTTCCGTATTAATTCTTTATTTCAGTCATTAGTCACTATTTACACAGTCTTGTCTGGGTCTTGAGTAAAGCGGTGGTTTCATTATATAAGCTCGTTTATGAGATTTGGCGGCAGCGAGGAAATTCACTATATACTCATTTCTTCATGATTATTTCATTAGTGCACTTTCACTGAACAAAATCAAACTAATTCCCACCCAAATTAACCAATTTTACTCATATTTTACACTAAATTCAAAAATTGTGAAAAAATTACGACCATCTTCATTCACGATGGCGCCAAAACTCCCACTTTTGTAAACTTCATCTATCTGTCACTGTCAACTGTCAAGTGTCAACCTGTTTGACACAACAGTCACATATAAAATATAGGTAAGAATTAAGTTGTCATCTTACAAAAAAAAAAGAAATTAGTTTGCTATGTTTTTTAT
>NJDC01004214.1:108701-123378 GCA_002245475.1 Calephelis virginiensis
CGATGTGCGCACTCCTAGTATATCGATATTTCAACTCGTGCTTTTGCACTCCCTATAGTCACAGATTATTAATTTTTTACTAGCGCCAAAATACATAGCAGATTATTTTGGAAACTTTGAAAGATTAACTGTCTTATCTGTAGCTTGCTACAATTAAGTAATCTGTGGTGTTTATATACTCTTTGGTGTCAATTGTCAAGTATCAACCAGTTTTGCGCAACATTTACCTATATCAAAAAAATAAAACAATTAAGTTTGCTATGTTTTTTATTCCTTTTTTTTTATTGAATGACTAATTTGTTGCTGACCTCGCAGTTTTTACAACTTCACCGACCTTTGTGGGCCGAGCAGAGTGCTCAGCCCGAGACATCATTGTTTCAATGGATTGGACTGTTACCTACAAGCCAGCAACAAGGGCTGTCTCCCGGGAGACCGTACCTCGACTTGGTGCTGCGTTCTGGTAACTGGGTGGACTTGATGGAGGAGTGGTGGCGGCTCGTCGCTCGGCGTTAGGCGCCGGCCGCAAGAGAGGTCTTCGTCACCGAGACCGGCGGCGACGGTGTGTGTGATGTTTTGTGAATTTGTGTTCAGGGTTGGAGGAGGGAGTATAGCGTTTGCCACGGTTATTGGGTCTAGAGTATCCGATAACACGTGGCGGGGTCTTCTACGATTGGGAGGCGCGTCGCGGCCGGTTTGTAGTCACACGCGGTTGCTAACACCATACCGATAGTTCTTTGAAATGTTGTGCATGTGGGTAAATCGAGGTCGCGATGTAGGTCCTCGTTGCGAACGTACCACGGAGCAACCATGGCAGTTCACATTTGGACTACTTGTAATTTTTTAAGATGGGACGGGAAGGTATGCGTGAAGGCTACACTACCGTAAGCTAATATGGATCTAACACATGTTTTGTAAAGTGTCACTTTGTTACAAAGTGACATTTTACTATTTTTATTAATAAGATAATAGAGACGGCTAGGTACGAATTTAGCCTTATTTGTAACACGCGAAATATGCGGTTCGAACGACATATTTTTGTCTAGAGTGCTTAAATATCCGTTAATAAAACACATAAAAGCATAATTTAATTCCGTTCAGCGCTATCTATTATTTGTGCTATTAAAATCCCTAACATCAGGAAAAGCACTGCCTGCTAGTAATACATTGAAGATGTTTACTAGTACGAGTAGGTATTTGAGTGAAAGAAGAAAATATTTATTTATCCTGTCTGAAATACCGTCAGGCCCCGGGACCTTTCTGTTGTGGAGATCTTTGCTAGATCTCTCACTTCGTCGTGGTCGGTGGGAGGTAACGGATCGCCCTGGGGAGGTTCGGATCTCTACGCGTTACGTAACTATCTACTACGCGGATGTGATTCGGATCACCCGGCAGAGTTTTCCATGCTCTACATTGCGACATTCACTCGGTACATTGTGACTGAACATTGTCGGCTAGGCATTCGGCGTTGTCGGTATCGTCAAACGCAGGAGGTAAATTAGGTCTGACGAGGGGAGGTATATCTAACTTTGGGTCATTTTTAGAGTTCTCGCCAGTGGCCAATAGGCCACGTGAGATGGCGAGATCTCGCTGAGAAAGTTATCCCAGCGTCCGACGGGAATCTAACGTAACGCCGTGTCGCGGCAATTTTACGCCTAATTAGGTTCTTAATGTCGTCAGGGAAATCTAATCTATTTTTAAACACGTCCGGAACTGTACTGGAGGATGAATCTACTACTTTCTGGACGTATCTAGTTATTAGACTAGTGGCGGACTTGGCTTCCTCAATTGTGTTTATCCAGTCAGGGATTTGTTCGAGGAGCTCGAATTGTAGAGACTGGATATTTGTGTTAAGTTTTTGCCAATCTACAACCTGTTTGGTTTTAGCTACTAATAGGAAGGGATCGTCGGGCCCTAGTTTGAAAACTACGGGCCTGTGATCGGAGTATAGTTCGTGTAACACTTCTACTGAGTGTACCTGTAGAGATACGCCTAGCAGTAGCAGTGATAGGTCTATCGTACTGGGATTGTGATGGATACTATGATCGTGGTCTACGAAAGGATATCTGGTAGGCTCAGAGGGAGCTACCAGGTTGAGGGCTAGCCTGTCCATAAGCATATCCAATTCGAGGCCGTTGGTGTTATTCCGCTGGCATCGCCAGCGTATACTCTTACAGTTAAAGTCGCCTCCTAAGAAAACTGAATCGCCAATGTTGAAGAGGTATACTAAGTCTCTCTCCAACAGGAGCTTGTTGGGGCTGAGATAGGATGATGCTAGAATGACGGACCTGTTTCCGGTCATACCCACCTGACATACTGACACCTCTAGGTTCTACAGCTGCCGAGGATCTCGAGAGGTTATCTGTAAACATCTTTTATAATAGATTAAGGTGCCACCTCCTCGGCCTAATCAATCGTTTCTAACTAGATTATATAACTAACTAGATAGATTAGGCCGAGATTAGAACGATTTTGGGATCGCGCCTACATGGTTTGAGGAGGGTTCCTTGTACGAGGAGTATGTCTATATTTTTTGTTGTTACAAACTCCCGTACTTCATTTATTTGCCGCGCTAAGCCGAATGCATTAAACGACGCTTTCCACAGGGAGTAGGGTTTCACTAGTCCGGTTGTCCTAACAATTTAGATTTTGGGAGTCTCCTATCCATTCAGAGAAAATCTACAGATAGATTTTATTAAGGCCGCATGCCTCGCTATTATGAAAATGTGACGCTCGGGCGGCGACACTCTGAGTTTCCAGGCGAAGTCCGATATTTCGTCCGGGTCGATGGTGTTAGCCAACTCGGTGATGAGAGTTCGAGATCGGCCTAGAACTCACCAGGAGTGGCCTTGGAAGGTGAAGGGGTGGCCTTAGGGGCCGGGTTGCAGGTTGCCTTTGTAGGCACAGGAATCGCCTGATGGGGCTGGGAAGTAGCCTAGCTACGGGTTTGGCGGCTATGCTTGGAGGTTTTATCCAAGCATTTGCTGGTGGTGGAGGTGGTGGACCGAGAGGTAGAGACAGTAGCGCCGGTATTTTAGAGTGATATGTCGGCTTGTTTACTGTGTGATGAGAGGCCTTAGGGGCTTGGGGGTGCCTGTTTTGGCGCGCAGGTCGCAGGCCAGGCCCACGTCTGCGTCGCTGCGGGGCCTTGGGACACCCGCGTTAATTCGCGGGATGGCCGACGGTCTCGCAGTTTACGCAACTAACCGGCTCGGCCGGAGGGCCACGGAGACCACAGTACAGAAAACTGTACTTGGTTTTGTCGTGGATGATTATTGGTGGGATTTTGGAGCTCGGAGTTTGCATCTCGACGTCGCTCTGGGTGGCCGGGAGGGTGACGGTCGCCTGAGGGGCGGCCGTCGCCTGGAATTTTGTTGCATGAGGGGCAGAAATTGGGTTTGCCACGTCCTGTCTTTTGACGGCAGGTGGCGAGCTGTCGTTGGTGACAACAGGGGTGTGTACCTACACAGCCCTAATGTAAGTGTTCGTGTGGAGCCTCACGTGACGTTTTTCTTATTTCGATGGTCTGCGTCAAGCGTTTTGCGCTACGGCTGTGACCCGTGAACGGTAGAAACTTTTATGATTTGGCGGTTAAGTACAGCGTACAACTTAAGTATTATAATGCAATGTAATGGTCACACTACGGCAGGCGGGCTATCACTACAGCTTTAAAAAAAGGTTGCGAAACAAAGCGACAGCGCATGACTGCTCGAAGCAGGAAGGAATGACACGCTACGGCAAGCGGGCTAACACTACAGCCTTAACAAAGGCTGTGAAACAAAGCGCTAGCGCACGACTACTCGGAGCGGAAGGCGGTTGGGATATGTTTTTTTTATTCACCTAAATCATATGACACTACTTGCCTTAAATCTGAATGCCTTTAGACTTACTTTCAAATTAAACGGGTTATACCTGTCTGTCAAGTGTCTTGTGTCTATTAAGCTAAACTTCATACAAAATTCGGGTTAGCTATGTATCTATAGAAGACTTGCCTTTCTCTTATTAGGTAACTACGTAGTATTTATATAGGTACTCTTTGGTATCAACTATCAACCATTGACCAATGACCTCTATGTATAAGTAAGTAGGTATCAACTCATGTCACAATTGTCAAATTACGGATAGCATAGTTTCTTTTATGGATAGGGCCCTCTGCTAACGGGGATTAGTGTGCCGGGACGGGGCGCATCGGATTGCAAAGCCCACTGATGCGGGCCGGGCCGCATCGCATCGGCGGATTTTTGTTACTCAGTACCAAAGTAGAACATCGAAATAGAGAGGCCACTCGACGTTAAGATCGTCAAGTATGGAAAGTGGCGCCTCTAGTAATTGTCGTATGAAACTTTAGCGTTAAATTACTTTAATGCTCTCTTCTTACATACATATCTTCACGCCAAGTCCCTTACGGGGTAGGCCGAGAGTATCGAGTGCCAGACCTCACGATCTTGCCAAACCTGTCTTGCTTCCTTCACTTATTTATTGCCCTTTTCATACAAACACGCCGGTTCCGGAGACTCTTGACACTACCCTCGGATAATATCCGATTGATCTGATCGTGAAATGTCAGCCTTGGTCTCCCGGGGCACCTACATCCATCCACATTCGCATTGTATATCTGCTTTGTCAATCTTTCATCTGTCATTGACCGAACCAGCCGAGCATGCCCTTTCGCATTTTAACACCAACACTTTTTTCAATCGCACCCTTTCTCAGATCTCACTGTTACGAATGCGGTCAGTGAGCGTTACATCACAGATTTTCCGTAGTGCTCTCATTTCGACCACATTTATCCTACTTTTATGCTCTTTCTGACATACCCAACTCTCGCTTCCATACAATAACGTTGGAATAAACACAAAATTATGCAAAGCGAGTCTAGCTTTTTGACTCAAAACCTCGCTTTGGAATAGCTTACCCAACGCTCCATTCTCACTATTCCCTGCGCTCACTCTCCTCTCTACATCCGCGGTGTACCTTACATCCCTGCTAAAAGCATAACAAAGATATACAATTCCATTCACTTGTTCCAGCACTACATCATCAACCAAAACTCTTACATTCAAACACCATTATTTTGGTTTTCATCGCATTCAAATGTAAGTCCCTTTCTTTACAATCTCCTTCCATAACTGTGACCAGTGTTTGCAGCTCAGATGGTGTAGAGCCTAAAAGTACAGCATCATCTGCATAAAGCAGGCAGTTCACCACGTGGTCACCCATACGCATTCCCACATTCAATGATCTTAACCTTTGAAGACATTTGTCCAAATATAAGATAAACAAGCGTGCTGACAACACACAACCCTGTTTGACGCCAATATTAACATCAAACCAAGGCGATATGTTACCATCCACCCGCACGCATGCTTTACAGTCTAAATACATTGACTGCACCGCAAGCAGCAGGGACCCGACTATCCCATAATCTGGCAATCTGTCCCAAAGTTCCTTTCGTACAACCCTATCAAATGCTTTTTCGAGATCCACAAAACCGCAGAAAACCTTCTGACCCACAGCCAGATGCTTCTCTACAATGTTGCGAAGCGAAAACACTTGATCCGTACATCCTCTTCCAGACCTGAAACCGCCTTGAGCCTCCCACAATGTTCCATCGGACATCACTGGTAGGATGCAACCTTACCTACCTTTCAACTATTTTTCCATACACTTTTGATGCTACACTGATCAAACTAATGGCCCTGTAACTTGTACAGTCCATGCGTGAACCCTTGCCTTTATACAAGGGCACGATGACCGCATATCGCCAGTCTTCGGGTATTCTGCTGGTCTTCCAACATTTGTTACAAGGAACCCAGAAAGAGTCCCGGACGGCAGGACCACCAAGTTTGATCATCTCAGCTGAAACCATATCAACTCCCGCAACCTTACCATATTTCATACTACTTATTGCCCATTCAACTTCTTCCATCATAATAGCGTCAGACGCCTCCGCTATTTCCGAGTCATTTGAGTACTCGGACACAGCGGCAGCATCTCGGGCATATTCATATCTCCATAAAATTCACTCCACCGTTTTAACACGTCATGCGTGCTTGTAAGAATATCACTACTTTTAGATTTAACTCTATTCATTCTGGAGCCAGACGAACAACTCCGAGACTTCTTCACCTCCCTCCAAAAGAGTTTGGTGTTCATCTCGAAGTTGTTAGCCAACCCTTCTTCTAGTTACATACTTTCCCTTTCTCGCTTCTCTTTCACTAAGTGATTGGTGATATTCTTGCAACAACGGTACCTTTTTTTTCTTCAAATCTTTCTTTCTTTTCTTAACAGTGACATCGTGATCTTTGGTCACTGTAGGCCGCAACGGGGAATGTGCGCGGGGTGCCTCGTCCGCCACAGAAAAATCCGCGCCGATGCGCCCCGGCACAGTGGGCGTTGCTCCATACAAAATGTATGCATGCGATCTAGGCGTATTATTGCGCTGCGATGCGCCCCGTCCCGGCCCGTCCAACTGGGCGTATAGTTAATTTGTACCTTTCTGGGAACGGCTACGGCGACTTTTAGGCCATTCTGCCATGTCTTCAGTATTAATTAAAGTTTGCATGCCGGAACGTGGATCCGCGCAATTCAGCTATACTGCCGCGTTATAGCCGTGGCATGCTAAAGGTTAAGTCTTTACTTCAGTCATTAGTCACTATTTACAAAGTCATAACTAGGTCTTGAGTAAAGTGGTGGCTTCGTTACTCACGCTCGTCTAGTGAGGTTTGGCGGCAACGAGCAAATACACGATACATTAATTTCTTCATGATTATTTCATTTGTGCACTTTCTTTGAACAAAATAGTACAAAATGTCACCAAAATTCACTAATTTCTCCCTAAATATAAAAACGAAATTAAATTATTAAAAAAAATTACGATCATCTTCATTCACGATGGCGTCAAAATCCGATTTTTTAAGTTTATTTGTCTCTTTTTCGGATCGGCTAAGACATTTCATCCATGCTGCCACGTCTTCCTTAATAACTCAGTCTTAATAACAGTCACAAGTCATTTTAGGTCACAAGTAGTAAGTCACAAATCATAAGTCAAAGTCATGTCAGAGTTTTGAGTAAAACGGTGGCCTCGTTACTCAAGCTCGTCTAGTGAGATTTGGCGGCAACGAGGAAGACACAATACACTAATTTCTTCATAAATATTTCACTAGTGAACTAAACAAAATTGAATTAATTGCTATCTAAATTAACTATTTTTTCTCATAACTTACCTGAAATTCAATAATTACGAAAAAACTACGAGCATCTTCATTGACAATGGCGCCAAAACTCTTTCGTTTTTTCTTTTTTTAGGTTTTGGCATTCGCGTGAGCCATTAGTCAAGTAGAAATTGACATCAAATTTACCGAAATCAGGATTCAATTATAATTAGTCATAAGTCGTCAATAAGTCATGTCAGGGTCTTGGGTAAAGCGATGGCCTTATTACTCATATAGCGTGATTTAGCGGCAATGAGGAAATACACGATACGCTATTTTCTTTATGATTATTTCATTTGTGGACTTTCACTGGACAAAATGCAACCAAAATTGACTAATTTAATAAGTATGAAAAAACTTCGACCACCTTTTCTCTCGATGGCGCTGAAACTCCCATATCTTCGTTTTGTTTAGTTTTTAGCTTTGACCTCTATTTCCTATTTCTATGAGTTTTAGTAATAGACTTTGTATCTATATATCTATATTTGACAGGAGTTTGATGTACACTTTTCCCAGTCATCATCACTAAAAATGACGTATTTTATATTTACTACCTCCAGTGACCAACAGAAATACAACAGAGACAGCAAAAACAAGACACATCATTTGACAGCTATTTGATGTACACTTAATCCAGTGATCATCACTAAAAAAATACTGAATAGCCCCGCCATTTTGTGATATGGAAATTTAAAGATCCTAGGCAAATTTATATCACAAAAAAGATTCAATCCACTTGGGTCGTTTCTGATATTTTATTTAACTCGTAGGTAAATCAATTAGGTAACGTTATTATTACGAAAAAGACCTAAAACACTTGGTTCCTTTCTGCTGAAATGATATGAGTAACTTAGAAAAAACCAAAAATCAAAGAAAGGACCCAAAACATGTTGATAATTTCTAATGTATTCATTCGCAATTTTTAAATGTTATTTTAATAATAAAGACGTACCCACGCTGATTTATTAATTACTACATTATTTATTTATGAATATTTTCAGTAGTGTACACGTTGCAATAATTAAAGAGATAACTTTTATTGTTGTGTAATTATTATTTGCATTGATTATTAGTGAATGGTACCATGATAACGGCCTAATGCTTAATCCTTCAAAATCAAAAGTGATGCATATACACTCTAGTCATATTGCAATCTCTGCAAGTTTGGAAATTAAGTCGCACTGCTGTCAGTGCTTACACAATCCTAGTTTACGTTTAAATTGCAATTGTCCTAAATTAGAACAAGCGTCACAATTCACGTGACTGTCTTGTGATTGACAACAGGCTTAATTGGAAGTACCACATTGACACCGTGTGCCAAAAACTACGATTGCGAATTTTGCCAATAATGGCAAAATTCGCAATAATTAAAAATCGTGTACTTTACTACATTAAGCTACAGATGTATAAAGCTCTAGCCGAGAGTAGGTATTATCTCCTATGGATTGAGTAGTCATAGTTGCACTTTTAAAACGTATATCGATATAAGTCCACTGTAAGTGAGGTGGGTGGACCATGGAAGGCCACTCTAACGGGTAAAAACTTTTTATTCGTTTTTTGTAAGATAAACGAAAGAAACAAATATTTCGTTATACCTTGTTTTATTGTGCACCATACAAATATTTTTTTTTTATCTAAATTTAATCACTCTTCATTAAACTTAAGTTTTATTAAGCTCTTCTAAATGGCCTTACAAGGAACACGGCTCCAAACAAGGCCAATATTATACATCAGTCGTTAAACTTAAAAATCGAGTTGTAACAATAAAAACATCCGCTTCAACTAAAACTACATAGTAAGTTCTATCATTTAAGTAAACATTAAATGCTCAATATATTTTTATCATCTATAAACAACTCAACGAACATTATTTGAACACCATTTTATAACTAAGAATATATTAATGGAAATTATTAAAAAATACTAGTAATGAGTATTATACTGGCATCAAATAATTTGCCAACGCGTTTTATAATGAAATTAACAACTTTTTTTTTACCCAATATGGCCTTCTTATGGGTCCGTTCTTTGTAAGGCCGAAATGTTCCTAAGAAGGCCAAATTAACAATTACGAAAATGAAAACATGTTAATTATAATAAAATAATAGAAGCTACAGACTACTGTAATTATTAAAACTTATCATGGCACATAGTCAATCTTGTAGTCAGGAATGCTTAAAATCAACTATTCTTAAGATTAAAAGAGGAAAACAATTATAATAAAATAAAAATTAAATTCGGAAACAAACGTAGAAACTAAAAAAGATATTAATTTTTGATATTTGAATCACATCTGGGCATATAAATATGAGATCTTTTTTAGTGAGACCCATACACTCCTCATGATACCACTTTTGACATTCGGTACATTGCCTCATATCTTCCATTTTACTCTCACTACATGCGTGACAGTACCACTCTTCACCTTCTGCATTTCTCTTCTTCTCTATTTTGTTTTTGGCCGTTTTACAGAATCATTTTTGGTTTTCTTTCTTTGCTCTTGTTTCTTTGGTCTTGAAGACTTTCCTTTTTTTCTTAATCTTCGTTTGTTTTATCTTATTCTCTTTGTCTTCAGTCTTAAATAAATATTTTACTATTCTTTGTCCCTTATAATTAATAGCTTTTTGCCGTGGACGTAAAGACTTTATCTTAGCGTAGTTTGGAGTCGGCAAAAAACCATGAAACGATTCTTCTTTATCCTTTATTAGGTTGATTAACGGCTCGTCATCATCCGAAGATCTGATCTCATGACACTTTAGTTAAGCTTTGGTCTTAATTGAGGTTTTGTTTTGAAGTAATCGTTTTTTTGGAGTGGTTTCTCCTTTCTGTTCGAGATCATCATCAAATGACGAAGAAGAAGTGTATAAATCCGAGACTTGAAGTTTAGTCATGTAGTTATCTTTGATAAATGATTCATTAAGATTCAAATCAAGATCAGATTCAGAACTAGAACAGACCATATTTTGTTGTAGGCCGGACGTACTCGGAATAGGATTATCGTACAGAGATGGTTGAGGGTCATGTTTCGTATCAGCGACGTTGAAACGGTGTACTGGACTTAGCACTATGTGGGGATACTGATTATTGACCGTCATATCGTCTGAAGCATAAGTTGAAGAACTGTAAGAAACAAGAACTGGTTTTCTTTTTTGCGTAGCAGCTGAAAATTTTGGCGATGTCGATACTATAGTTGATGGAAAAATTGAAAAGACGTCAGAAATATGGGCTGACCTTTCATCTATCAGAGACTGAGACACAGGGGGCGATTCTTGAACACATATAAATGGTAGGTCGCTCTGGTGTTAGAATTGAAGGAGCATAAGCATCTTCGGGTATCACATCAGGATCAAGGGGGTATAAACCAGTGGCTTTGAATCCATTCGTTATGTTGGTTTGAGTTATACACTTTGGCCATGCCCGGGAGAAAATTTTGTTAAATGCAGCTTTGTTTAAAGTTTTCTCTTGAGAATTGCACAGGTAGCTCAAGACTTCTACATCCCAGTGATGTTCGAAGGACCGTTTCACTGATTTATCTAGAGGTTGGAGTTCGTGCATAGTGTTTGAAGGTAAGCAGTATAATACTAAATTATTTTTATCTGCTTCTTCCAGAGCCTCATATTGTCACCTGCTCCCGTCAGCCCTTTCAGCATGAGACCAGGTTGAACGGGAGACAGGAGACAATTCGATAAAAACTACAGTGAATTGATAAAAAAAGAAAGTTAAGGATTACAAAAAAGTATATTAGACGGTAATACAGTAGCAATACTTAAAATTACAATTCACCGTTAATATAAATATTATATAACTAATTTCTGACGTTGGCGGATTCTTATTATGAACCTCAGGTCCGCTCAGGGCGGGTAAATAATTTTCTCCCTGAGCTGGTATGGCGTGGGTACGTGCTTATGCGGCGTTATTTACGAAGATGTGGAGAGAGGTGGCTTTTACGAAATAACTGGCCTGAATTGGAGAAAAACCTCCTTGGGGCCCAGGTCCGCAGGAACTGAACTCCTACCGGCGCTTCCTGGGCTACGACCGGCACTCAAAACTCCGAAGCTCGTATGGCCCTCGTGCAGCGGTCGGTCGACTTCCGGTCGGTACGGAGTACCCTGGAAGTTTTGACAACTTTTCTAAGACACTGTCGCCAGACGGCCGACAGCGCCAGGCCACGACTGTACCAGGGCAGGTCCTCCCACTGGACAAGTCGTGGCCATGTGATTACCACATTTGGCTACTATCGTAGCTGACATTACAAGTTTGCTCCTATTAATTATTATTGACTATTAACAATTTTGTGGACAATTAGCGATCCTTGGTGTCGGCGAGCAGGCGGTTAGCATCATCGGTCATTATAGTTATTACAATTTATATATTATATTTATAATAATAATATTAATTTGTCCCAATGGGTAAAAAGAACAAGCTTAGCACGTCTTCCTATACATTAATTGAAAATAATCGATTATAGCGACAAGCTTAACTTTGTTTGCTAGGCTTCTAATCCTCGCTTATAGCTATAGTAAGAAATATTTGATTAACTATTGTTGAGGGAATATATAAGAACTCACCGAATTCTCGGGTTTGATGCACAAACACTTTGTTTTATAATTATCTTCGGGCAGAAATACGACGTTTTCAGAGCCTTGCTAATGAGTGAGTTGGCGTCGCTCTGTGGGTTGTACTTATACCTTCGTGGTAGAAAGTTCTCGAACCTTCGAGAACAATTAGTAATCCGGAAATGACATGCGAGCACCAGTTCCTCAACCTGTCGCTAGGGGACTTTAGCCAGCTAGCCAACGAGGTAGTTGGACTAATTACTCACAGAGGTCGCTACCTACGCTACCATTGATTTTAAATAGTTATTGGTTTGGTGAGTTAATCCCTTTGTTGCGAGACAGATGTCGCTGAGCGATTTATTTAGTTTTTTTTTTTATTTCTTATTATTGATTTTACCATTACAATTGTTCATTACTATGGGGAAATTTTATAATTAGTTGGGATATTAATTATTTGGGTAATGTAACGATTCTACTTCGTTACATTATGATAAATGACATTTTGCGTCATCAAAGATAAGCAGACATTTACCGGGTACTTTATGTTGAGCTAAATGTTTAATGAACTCTACGAATAAGATACTGGTCGTGCTGCCTTTGGGTGCCATGCTTGATTGTTCCAGGTGGCAAATTTGATGCTTATTGAGATCTGTGTCTAATCCCTTTAAAAATATTTATTGGCGGTATAGCAATACCCACAGCATTTACGCACATCGCTATTGTTACGTTTTCGGCGTGTTCCGGAGCAACAAGATGTACTCTTGTATTTCCTTTTTCAGCCAAAACTACCTTTTTTTATGGATCGTAATGCGACACCCTTTTTCATCCATATTACAAAGCGTTCTGGATGTGCGATAATGTCTAGCTCTTCATAGAGTTTCTTCACTTCTTCAAAATGGTGTTTCACAATGAGTTTGTTCATTTTTTTGAGCTCTAGCTTGATTCATTAGCTGGGGTTTACTTTTTGATATTGATGGGTTTCGAGACAAAAACATTTTGAGCCATTGGCGACCAGCCAATCTAGTTGACATATTGAACGAGTGCTTGATTTTAAACCTCTCACAAAACAAAAAGGCTTGTTTCCTGATAAATATAGGCGTAACTGGTATACCCAGTTTTGCAAAACGTTTGATTCGTTGTGATAAATCTTCTTCTAATTGTTTTGTGAGAATAGTTGTCTTCCCAATATTTTTACTACATGTTACCGCTTAATAAATGGTTTTCAAAGGGTGCGTCTTGGAATATTGAACTTTAAAGCTGCAGCATTTGTATTTAGTTTATTATTTTGTATTGCTTCCATTACACGTCTTAAACTGTCTTCATCCCATGTACTACCTCTTTTTCTAGGTTTTAACTCCGACATTTTTGAAATCTGAAATATTCGCATAAAATTTAATCATCTGTTCAATTACTGACTTACCTACTGTTATGAAGTTTTTTGCTTAAAGTATAGTTATAGACAGACTACATGTTATATATACTAATTTATCAAAGACTTACTTTATCAAATAATTTTCCGTTTTTAACATGCAAAAAATTTTTTTGTGTTCGTTGTTTGTTGTTCATGTTAATTAGTTTAGTTTGTTTTCACACATAATAACCTTTTCATAGAAAAAAAATTAAATATATACTTGCATTAAAATAACTGAAAAAAAAACTATTCAATCTGAGCTAAAAAGATTATTATCGCTTATAAATACAAACATTATAAATATGAAACATCGTTTTAACTGTAAGTAATGGTACGTATTTATAACTAAAATATTAGTTTTCATATGTTCATGGTTTGTAAATGTTCCTTGTAAGGCCCATGTACCATAGCAAGGCCAACGGTCTAATTTTTTATTGGCCTTATAAGGAACCACCGGCTTTCCTAGGAACACTACCAATATTTTAACTGAAATTTAGGCAAAACTATGTTTTTTTTCTTTAGTTCCATGAACATATTCTAATACGACAATTCACAGTAAAAAAAATTGAGATAATAATAGGTCATTGACTAATAACTTACGTTTTGCTGTGCGCGCGAATAACAATTTTTTTTTTAATGACTAAGTTGTTGCTAATCTTACGATTTTTTACAACTTCACCGAACTTTTTTTTTTTGAATGACTAATTTGTTGCTAATCTTACGATTTTGAATAACAATTGTAACGACGACGACCGAAGACTACGAAGCGTGAGATCCGTGAGATCGCACTGCCACATTAGCAGCGCGATCGACTCGGCGCCGGACTTGAGTTTGATGGATCTTAGTGTGTACTAAAAGGAACATGTCTTTACATGTCAAATAACTGCGACTTTTTAATAGTTGGCCTTCAAAGGAGCGTGGCCTTCCATGGTCCACCCACCTTGCTTCAAACTTCTATAGGAAACGAACTACAAAGTAAATAGTTCCGAGATTAATTAATGATAAAATACACGCAGACATCCGTGATCAAATAACAGATTTTAATACACACACCCATATTCACATTTATACTTATATATTAAGTTATGCGAATATATGCGTAATTTGAGCAATATGTAAGTAAACGTTTTTTTTTAAATTGTGTTTTAATATACAATAACATGTTTTAATAAATTATTAATCGGTACCTAGTAAAATTAAGACAATCAAGTATAAATAATTTTATATTACAATTATAAAAATAACATGTCTTCCCTTACATTTCTTCTATTTGTAATTCAAATATATTATTATTTCGAATAGAAGTGGAGCAACTTTTGTATGCGTGCCCATGGTGCCCACAGACTAACTATTGTGAATATAAACCGGTTTAATTTTAGACTTTGCCACATAGACATATATATTACTTCGTAAGGACTCGGCTAAAGAACGCTTCAAGTGTCCGCAGTGCGTTGGCCCTAAAATATCGTTTTAGGGCCAACGCGCCTCAGTCGTCTGAT